>JAUTBV010093008.1:0-17796 GCA_032361325.1 Lepetodrilus fucensis | reverse complement strand
GGTGGATAAATCAAGCGTAATTAGTCTCAGATCGAAATTCGTTTGTCCATTATACAGGTCTATCAACTGTGATATTACGCCTTTAATGTACTTTAAGAGTCCTGATGACTAAGTGTCTATTTCCAATGGGTGATCAATAAATCTTAGTTCCAAATCAAGATGTTAATTTATATACTAGTATTCCGATATCTGCAAGAGCTGCATTTTGCATTTTGCTTGCGCTATTCGGAAAGGCAAATTATACAGCTCCTTAGATCGTTAATTAAGCCTACAATTAAAATCTCCTGGACCTAGTCTGGTTGAATTATTCTGAATTTAGAAGCAGCAAAATATGTGTAGAAAATGAACTGTTTTCGAATCTGCCCCAAATTAACACCAAATGTTTTATCGTAGTGCATGGTAGAAGTGTGTCATATTGCAAAGGTTTAAATGTAAAGCATGGTTTTTAAACAGCATCCGTGGCTCCTAGATCTCACCAATGGCTCCTAGACTTCATCCATGGCTCCTAGATATATTGGCTCCTAGATCGTATCGTAACGCACAGTTATATTTCAGGTTTCCATCCCAGAATACTAACCATTTTGCTAGTATAGGTTAATAATCACTCGCTTACTTAAGAATGTACCGTTATTTGAGACACTCGGCACTTTTAGTACACCTACGGTGTTCGGAATATAAATATCGATAATGCATGAGCAGGATATAATAGATAGAGTGCTCCGCGTGAGATATATTAGTATACCATCTGCTGTTATAATTTTATATCATACCCCGTACCGGTATTCAAAGTCACGTCACCTGACATTACATAGCAGCAAGTATATACGCACTCAAACTTCAAATAAGGCCGTTCTTGTACCGTTGCCAGCGTAGCATCTGTAACATGGACTTTAAAAAAGAAAAACCCACACAAACACACACACAAAAATAGTTAACAAATAATAAACCAAGCTTCAATGATAGAGAACGTATACCGTTGCTTATAGTCTGCGTTTCCTCTCGTGGGGTTAATGTTTGATAATGGAAGGAGTTTAATAGATGCGAACCGTAACCTATTACTTATGACCCTGTGCTTAACACTTCATATCTCAATGCCGCTGTATTTCTCCTAGCAGGGTGTATGTAATGTCATTCTGCTTTGATAGCAGTGTTTATGTTCAACCTATTTTGGACATGACAATGAAATCGAGCCTGGGTTCTATATGCACTTATTCCGTGCTTGGAGTAATCCGTAGTCTGCATTATCATGGATCTGCACCGATTCCTTTATTAGTATTATTCTTTCTTTCTTTCTTCCTCTTCTTTTTCTTCTTCTTCTTCTTCTTCTTCTTCTTTTTTTTCGACCTCTTCTACTTCTTAATTTATCTTTTTCTTCTACATCTTCTTCGTTTCTTCTTCTTTTTCTTAATCTGCATTATCATGGATCTGGCACCGATTCATTTCTTCTTCTTCTTCTTTATCTTTTTCGTTTCTTCTTATTCCTCTTCCTTTTCTTCTTCCTATGTTTTACTCTTCCTCTTCGCTTCTTCTTCCTCTTCTTCTGTTTCTTCTTCCTATTCTTCTTTTTCTTCGTTTTCGTTTCTTCTTCCTTTTTCTTGTTTTTTTTCTTCTTCCTCTTCCTATTTATTCTTTTTCTTCTTCCTCTTCTTCGTTTCTTCTTTTTCTTTTTTCTTCTTTTTCTTCTTCTTTATCTTTCTTTTCTTCTGTTCATATTACCTTGCTTGGATATACAAAGTAAACAGTTCCTGAAGGGAACATATGTCCACCTGTTGTTCATGTTTTATAATTATTAGTAGACTTAAACACTATTTGCTTGCTAAAGGTAAATAAAACACCAAGAAAACAAGAATCGAAAACGCCATGATTCGACTCTCAAATATATAAAAGCCAAGGTAATATTATTACCTGCTAGAAGAAGAACAGTGGAAGAACAATAACAGAGCTAGCCTTGAGTATGTTCCAGTCATCACGACTGGCTGTGTTTGACATGGACATCGTGTCATCGTATTCCTTGTCGACATGTTTATGATCTTAATATGAAGTTGGTTTAACCCCATTGCGGCTGAGCGCAAGTGCGCGGCATTAACCACCCTGCTACCCTGAGAAGCTGTGTAACTTGAAGGTTATGCCACCCACCACATATATTTGTGATTAGATTAATAATAATAATAATAATAATAATAATAATAATAATAATATAATAATAATAATCATGTGCAGTTATATATATCGCCAAATCCACGCTCGAAAGCATGTTCAGAGGGTTGTACATTATTACCCCGGTCAATGGATTTGTGTTCACTCTATTTCATTATCAACTTCCTGGGGCATATACAACCCAAGCTGTCATTCATGGCGCTATAAGCTTATCATTCACATTCATATGTCCATCTCATCCTTCCGGGTACCCATTATATTGCCTAGGTTTATCACCCTGTGATTCAGTGTGGGGTAGGAACGAATCCTAGAGCGTATTCATTTCAAATAGTCGACCAACCCTATGGTAGAATGATTGAAACGAATACGCTCCTAAGTCATCAGGTTTTTAGTTACAATACGTGAACCAGCCGAGATAGAACGTGCTTTATATATACCCGTGCAAAGCGCAGGATCATGTGCCACCACATTAATATATCTAATCATAATGTTAATTACCATCTTATATCTCTTATTTATTTCTTTGAAATATTTATATATATGTTTGTTTTCACTTTTTCTTTATTTTATTTTTCTCTCTCTCTCTCTTTCTCTCTCTCTCTCTCTCTATCTATCTATCTATCTATCTATCTATCTCTCTCTCTATCTATCTATCTATCTATCTATCTCTCTCTCTCTCTCTCTATCTATCTATCTATCTCTCTCTCTCTCTCTATCTATCTATCTATCTATCTATCTCTCTCTCTCTCTCTATCTATCTATCTATCTATCTCTCTCTATCTCGTAAACAGGGTCATGAATACTTGAAAGCAGCATTGAACAGGTGAGTAAGGTTTTTAAAGTACACAGTTTATGGATGATCGAGGCCACAGATTCAATGTGTCACTGTGTCATGATGTCACTGTGCCACGGTGTCATGATGTCACTGTGATCAAGCCTTCCGAATTCCGAGAATTGTGTGTAAACAGCGGGATCTGTACTCATATCACTAGGTCCATTCATACCCGCAGGCATGTAGACGCTATCTAAGTCTAAAAAGGAACATCTTATGATGTAGTGATAACACCAGTTTAAATATAACTTTATAATATAGATTTAAATATTTCTCAGTTAAACTGCAATGTTATACTGATGCATGTCACGTACTTCCTAATGTCGGCAGTTATCTAACCAATTTAAACTGTGCCAAATAATGTTGATAAGTCGTTGAATTGCTGTGGGCATACGTGTAGTTATGTTAATAGAGAGAGAGATATATATATAGATATATATATATATATATATATATAGAGAGAGAGAGAGATGTATATGGTCTCTGGTATTTTGTATTTTGATGCAATGTGAGCTAGCTGCCATGATAAAATATATAATATTTTGAGAGTTACGAAATTGCAGCATGAGATACAATGTTTATACTTCAGGTAAAGCAGACCATGACATAACCTTATTAATTCTCCAAACCAGAAGCCAATGTAAATAGCTCAATAGATACACCTCTGTGGACAAACCTGCAATATATATATCGATCTCTACAGGATCAAAAATTAAATGATGAATACTTAAAAGTGAATTGCAGTTTAATGTCACTGTTGGAATTTTTCATGCATACACAACGATTTGAATACCTAAAAGGCAATGACATAAGGGTCAGTGGACAGATAAAATTAGAATAAAAATCATTCTCTATGAAATTTGTGGCAATAGAAAATTGTCAGTGACCTGGTGACTGCTGAAAGCCATCATGAAGCATTCACGCTGGTACAAGACTTGGTGTTATTGGCTATTAATGTGTACGTAGACAATATTATCCTGTATGTATGATTCATGTACTGCTATCAGGTCGTGATGGAAGTGAATCATCTTAATAAAATATTATATTTCCGTGGCAATCTGTACACCGGCTTCAAGATGTTTCAAGCAAAGATGGAAATACTTGCAAAACCTAACACCTCCAGGGATTTTCTCCCTGACCTGTGTACAAGCCAAGATGGCTGCCAGCCTCTTGATACACTATCCTCCTGTCAACCGTTGATCATCTCACAGTCGTACCACTGTCCTGGGAAGCATCATATTGGTCTAATACAGGCTGAATCTCAACACCGACAACATAACCAAGTCAGAAGGATGTTTTGATTGAGTGGGAGATGGGGACTAGACATCTGACAAGTCATTTGCTTGTAGTGGAATTAGATATGAGCATGCTACTAACTCCCTAATATTGAAAAAAAATGGTTATGTGATTCGTTTTCAAAAAACAGGATTTGCTCATTTACTTGCATCAAACTTTACACTTTTGCAATTCATAACTTTTTTCAGATAAAACTTGTTTGAAATTATATTAAATTTCAAGAAATTCTGACACATCTACTTTATAATGGTTTCCATTTGATCACACACAACGTAACGTTTCTCATCTACTTTACCATTTTTTACATCGTTATGTGGTGTAATAAACATATTTTCTGAATGATGAAGATTTCATTTCTTACCTTGAATTCTCCAAGAAAGTCAACAGAACAGGGTAGGACTGCTGTCTGTCCCGTCACCACTGTCACGTTCTTTGCCACCACATTAAACCGCGGCTCCACGCCCTTCACTGAAACATTCACGAAATACATAGATATAGATACACCACCACATTAAACCATAGTTGAATAGCCTTCACTGAAACATTCACAAAATGCATAGACATAGATATACCACCACATTAAACCATAGTTGAATAGCCTTCACTGAAACATTCACAAAATACATAGTTATAGATATGCCACCACATTAAACCATAGTTGAATAGCCTTCACTGAAACATTCACAAAATACTTAGTTATAGATATGCCACCACATTAAACCATTGTTGAATGCCCTTCACTGAAACATTAACAAAATAGTTACCAGTAAAGTTACTCTACCACATTAACATCCAACACCCTTCAGTGTTAGATATTAAAAATATATATATAATTGTTATGCCACCAAATTAATCTGTGGTTTCATGTTATCCACTAAAGTATTCACAATTTGACCTGTTCCCAATGAGCTAGTTGTGGTTACATTTATCGTGAAAATATTGTTGGAAAATTCATTGAAAATAATGTTAAATAATTAATTGATGCATAATTTTTCACCATATTAAATCTTTTTTTGTGTGTAAATAAGATTGCCATAAAATAATTTTCAAGAAACCTTTCCTAAAATAGGTAGAATGATCACACATGAAACGTGGCAAATTATTAAAAATACAATATCAATAGATAGTAATGAATTTCTTGTTGATAACAAATTTATTTACTTTTAGGATTCAAATAATTCTTTTATCAACAAGAAATTCATTACTCTCTATTAATATTAAAACATAACATGACCTTTGTTTTAGTGGAAAAGTTCCCAGGATTTGAAATAATCTTTTCCCAATGAAGATGTATATTTTTGGAATACCACATATGCCCTTTATTCACAAAATTCAAGCACTTGCAAAGATTTTTTACTGCCATAACTATTCAAATAGTAATACATTGACCAATCACTTCATATCACAATTCAGACTAAACACACTGCTGTGCTTGAAACACCTGCCAGCACTATAATGCCATCATTACAACCGCATCCAATTTGAAATATAACTTCCTGCGTTCAAAGAACAAATCTGTAATGAGTCATCATGTCTCTAGGACATTTCAGACATACATAATTAAATAAAACAATTATTTGAACATATATCTGAAATCAAAATTATATTAACTCTGTAAAAGTTCTGTGAATGAATGGTATAGTGGACAAGGAAGAAGCTGATGTTTGCGGTGCAGTACAGTGTTGGAGCATGAGGAGGAGTAAATAGGACCGCACTTGTCCCGTATCACGCCATAGCCACCCTCCGGACAATTAGCCAGGGAATTAGCCATAATCAATACCATTAGGAGGAACACAAACACAGCAGCCATGTTCCTCAGAAAGCAAATGTCTAGAACACGGGTCGGGCTCTCTAAGGTTTGAACAGCATAGAGACAGCCTGGGTTGTCCCTAGGTTGTCTCTAGGTTGTCCATAGGTTGTCCTGTACACCATGAGAGTTCAAACTTGTGTTCTGGTCCGCATGGTAAATAGGAGTGGTGACTCAATTAGAATAAATTGTCGATGGAATTTATGACTATTGTTGTTATCACCATATCATAATTACTTATTATCATTATCATATTTATTAGCATATTCATTATTATTATTATCATCAGCATACTAATTATCATCATAAACTAATAAATGAATAATCAATTATCATCATGATCATCCTATATATCATACTACTTATCACCATCATACTTATCATGATACTAACATCATAATCATCAGCATAATTATATGGTAAACCCTTAGTTGGAATAATATTTTACATTAATGCCACTAAAATAATATCTTGACTATCAATAAAACTATTGACATTGTTGTAAAAAGCATTCATAAGAAGAAAAAAACATTAATTACAAAACATTATTCACTACATGTACAATATATTAATTTGTATGAAACTCAGTAACATAGGTATGAATTCAATTACATAGCAAACACAATTATATTGAATAATGACTATGCTACAAGGTACAGTCCTCCTGAATCAACTACGTTATCAGCACTTAATGAGCGGCACTACATCACATCGAGTACAGCCCCTTGTCAGCCGCCAGCTCAGATCTCAGACTCACTGACATCGATCTACGTGTGTGTGGTCAAGATAAGAGACTGGACATTGTCCACAGTATCTCACTGATTGATCTGCTTTTGGTGGGAGGATAACCAACAGCAACTAGATGTTATTGTATGACTCAACGTTGGTGAAGATGAATAAAGGGAGATGGTTGTTGACAAAGTATGCAGAAGCTATCTATTACTGTCCATGTATTTGGGATTCAAACTCAAGAGATTTGTTTGGGTTAGGCTTCAATTTCACAACAAACCAATATCCCACATACATCAAGTTCTGATGGTGAAAAAACACACCAAAGAAATGGAGATTACATGTATTACTACTACTACTACTACTACTACTACTACTACTACTACTTTACTACTTTACTACTACTACTACTACTACTACTACTACTACTACTACTACTTCTACTACTACTACTACTACTACTGCTGATGATGATGATGAGGAGGAGGAGGAGGAGATGATGATGATGATGATACTATGATGATAATAATAATAATAATGATGATGATGATGATGATGATGATGATGATGATGATGATGATGATTAAATAATATAGTGGCTAATATAAATATTCATCTAAAGGCCGCTATTCTATGTATGTCAGCTGTGCTTTCATTGGCCAGTGGTATTTGTGAAGAAGAATGCAGCTGCCAGTCAGTGTATTTTATGTAGCCAGTTGATCTGTGGGAACAAGCGGAAGGCGAACACACATACTATATATAATACATAATACGGCAATTACCTGTGGACTTATAATGCTTGTGAATTTGAACGACCTGCTTAACCGTGAACTAAATCACTTCTCAAAGGAAAGATCGGTATTCAGTAGTTATGCATGACTATTCATGCAGATCACACAATGCTGGCTAGACGTAGGTAATATATTATATATACAGCAAGTAGGCGATATATCCTAATATCACCGCAATCGTTGACTGGCAGTAGAGTTACCCTCGGTCAGCTTCAATGCGTCAACAAGTCGTTTTAACTGTCCCCGGGGGACTCTTACAAAGCCACCTCTTGTCTGGAACAGGCATATCTCTTCCTGCATTATGTAGTCTAAATGGTCCGCTCATTCATATGTGATATCTTACAAGTTTTTCTGAACAAGAGAATGAGAGTTTCCATTAGCAAAGATGCAAATAGTGCTCTACAAAACAAATAAAGTTACGAGTTGTTCTTATCTTCTAATAAGTGCAATTTATGGTTAGACTTATTCTAACTCTAACTGTAATGAAAGCCAGATCTGTTCTAACATTCTAATACTAGTAATTTATTTTATATACTAGTATATATATATATATATTATTATTTTTAAAATTGGGGTTTAGATCCATTTTCAAAATTCATCTACTAATTGTACGATGGCCCGATTTGCTCTAATATTCTAATAATGTTATGATGGCTAGACATGTTCTAACATTCCAAGAAACTCTGATTCACAGGGATTATTCTGTGATTTCTCAAGCTAAAGCTAATTCTGATGACAGACCAGTCCCAGAAAATGGAAACAATGACAATAAACCAAGATGTAATTATCTTCCAATTTGCAAGAATTTAGGAAACACAACTTTAATTATGAAGTCGAAACCAAAAGAATGTTTGCAGATAGGCTGGTAGTGATAAATTGAGCATTTACACGAGATGGCGATAGGAATGGTTGAATCAGCATCACAGAAGGCCATCATTTCTCCACCAATCTCAATCAAATACATATAACCATAACCAAATCCTGTTATGACACTCGCGAGACGGGGTGTACCAAGCTGCAGAAGAAATCACTCTTCAACCTGCTACCTCTGTGGCCCCGAGACATCAATCACGTTAATTGTCCTGTTTGAAATGACCAAGTCGTCCAATCTTCTATCTTAGATCACTGCATGTCAAATCTGCCAAATTACGCACCAATTTAATGAATTTTCTCTTAACTATGAACCCTAACCTTGGCTGTGAGACTGTTTCGCTTGCTCGGCAATGAGATACATACTCGTAAAACATTCCAGGATCTATCCTGCAAATAATTCAGATCCAACTGGCAGCCAATCTAGCAACAAGTAGTTCATTTTGATTCCTAAAGATGATAAGTTGCAGGGTTTTGACAACTGTAATTTCAATATCATACCATGTGCTGGTTACAATTAGATAAGGCAATTTGCTGCGCTACCCTTCCTCAGAACACAAGAGTTTTGCTGGATTCAGCACGACCAAAAAATCATTACCAATGGACGAAAAAACCCAACTTCTGATGTGATCATCAAATGACCAATCGATTCCTTCTACTTCTATTTAAATTATTTCTTTTCTGTTAAACGATTTCACCATAATAAAATCAGAACAAAAAAGCCCATTTGCATTAGAATTCACAAATAAATTTTAATTTCCAGAAGGTAATTATTACAAAGAAATTCTATAATGTCTGTATTGATCAAGAATGATGACGTTAATGCTGCTAATTTATTGTACATAATTGCAAAGAAGTATTATAGGATTTAGTTTTTAGGTTATATGAAAACATTGTGCCAATACAAACTTGTATGAAATTACAGTACTGTACTTAACCAAAAATCAAACATGTGTATATCACAACAAAGACAGTGGAACAAATTCAATCCTGATATATTGGTAGATCTAACATAGATTTAACTCTAAAAATATTTTATTTTTATTTTCTGGACATATTAGTGATTCATATAATGACTTAATGAAAACTAAAATTAAATATTTCAATGTTGAAAAAAGAACATGTTAACAATAGTATAAAACATGTTAAACCATGAAACAATGTGGAAATGGTCATAATATATATGTTCATGGTTCAAAACACTTTATACATAGCAAAGTAGACTACATAACAACAATTAAAATGTTGAAAAGCATACTTTTTATCTCAAAATGATCTCAATAAAATAATATTAGACAAGTATTATGTGGATTCATTTTTTAATGACATATCAGTCTCTCTTCAATATTTATCTCATAAATCCCGATATGATCTGTAATATTCAACAAGGCCGTGCCCGCTAATCTATGGTCTGAACATATGGCTGGTGATCTCATCTCATGTCTGAATAGATCTGAATAGGTCACAACTACAGCCCAGCTCCACACTGATGTGCATATCTGTATGTTCCCCAAGAGACAAACATGTCACTTTGACATCATTGTACTTCACCATTAATGTTATTACAGGATAAGCACAGTGACAAAACAACTCAATACTGTATTTCTAATACACGGCCAATGTATACAGAACATGAAAGCAATATGGCCATGAACTAGATAAATATCCTTATTATTATTAATTATTATTATACTGATTACTGTAAGAAATGTCCATGTATAAAATACTAAAAAATAATGATCGCTAGTATTGTTTTCAAAATCAATGCCCAATTAATATGATATTCTTTTGGCATAAAATTAAAAAAATATATTGTCTTTATTGTATCATGTGTATATACCGGTATGGAGTTTAACATCGCTGCAGGAATCTTTCACCCATTTGTGACGAATGTGTATAGTTATAATAAAAAAAAAGAAGAAAAAAACATTAACCTTACAATAGATTTACCATGTTTACATACAAATATATATTAGTAATACACATACTTCAAGAATGATTCAATTCAAAGACAGATGCCTAAATATAATCAACAATAATATTTCAGAAATAGTTCAATAATATATAAGGTAAAAGAGGGATAATTTTTTTAACAAGGATGCTGTGAAAAGATCAAAACATTTTAATGGATTTTTCACGTCAACTATCCGTTAAGAAATCAATGATTCAGCAGTCGTGACAATGGACGATTCAGACAATCCGATGTGAATTCAATTTAACGCAAGTAATCCAAGGAAACAGTCTATGCATCAACAAACCATTTCCATAACCTGCCTCATGTAATAACTATAGCATCGCCTGGACCTGAACGATCTCCAAGGACAGTCACAACTGGCGATAGTCATAACTGACTGTCTTCTGGCTATATATTCATACAAGGCCATCACAGCCAATCAAAACACTGCAAATTAAATGTGTCCAATTTTCATCGTATTCAGCTACAAGGCCCTCTGAGAGCCATGTTTAAGCAGTGATCGTGAACTTCAATTTGAAGTTCATCCAGACCGCCATCCCTGTGGGTGCATCAGATTTCATCTCAAAGTTTGTCTACTCACTCTTGTAGCACTGCTGTGGTGCTTTAATTGAGAGTAACTCTGCAATGCAAATCACCCTTAGGAGCAGAGAAGTCATAACAATCACACTAAAGTTTGTGACATTATTTGTTGATCAGGGAATTAATGAATATCTTTAATATAGCTCGGCCAGTTATCTTGTGGTATGGACAATATAATTCATTGCCATGGATAATATAATTCATTGTCAGTTGATAAGGGGTCTCTAGTCAGTACTCTTGACAAATTAAAGACATCTGAAATTAAATATTTCTTTGAAAAAAATGTTAACATAATGACCAACAATATTACTGAACATATGGTATGAATGTTACACCATTACACCGTGCATTAATCCAAATCGATTTGATTTTAAATGATAGGTTAAGAATTGCTTCCAAATGTTTGTTTATCAACAATCCCTGTCTGTAGAGGTTCCACATGCCTTAATATTGGACATCTATCATGCCCATAGTCTGCATGTCAGTATCAGAACCCTGGCTACACTGTTGTCTTTCAATTAACTACAAGGTGCAATGCCATTAAGATGTAGTCTGGACAGTGAGTCAAGAACTGGGCATCTTGGTCTTCTTTAAGTAGGAGGATGTGTTCCAGTGGATGTGGTCAATGCATTGAATGTGGCACATCCTGTGTAGGAGAAGACACCAAACAAATGGTAGAGTGATCAGAGGACGGAGTGACAGTCATCAAAGGTCGATCATTGCAATATGACAGACCCATTTCAGAGTGATACGGTCTGGAGAGACTTCTGACTTAAACCCAGTCGAGGACTGAGACTGTGAGTGAGATGGTTCAGGAGACTGTGAGTGAGATGGTTCTGGAGACTGTGAGTGAGATGGTTCTGGAGACTGTGAGTGAGATGGTTCTGGAGACCCTGTGTGTACACAGAGTGTGGGCAGCCAACTTTACCAAACTCATGTCATGCCATTGCCCGTGTCAACACATGACCTCTAATGTCTTTGACAAGGACTAGACATGTCACAATGACCTGTCACAGAGAGCACCAACAACCGTGGCCATAATGTCAGTCTGTGTCATCAGGAATATTTTAAAACCATTTGAGAATCTGAAAACTTCACAGATGAGTCTCATTTCTCCTTTGATGAAAGAGGTATAAGAATGAGAACAAAATGTAATAATCACAGAAACTATTTTCCAACCAACACAATGAACATGAGAGATATGAATGGCAATTAACCGTGGATGACAATATTGCATGAGATGACAAACCGGATCTCTTGGTTTTCAAAATGGACCTAAGGACAAGATGGAAAGGGAGGATATTCATCTCAGTCTTATTCTACTTCATTCAGGCTGTTGGTGTTTGTGGTCCTATATAAGATAACCCATAATAACCTTGTGTTACTGTAATACCTACTAGTCATGGCTGATATAGAGAAACCAAGAATTATATCGGTATTCCAGGGATACATAGAAAGAAATCTTGAAAACATTTTAATTGTAAATTAATTGTGAAATCTAGCTATTAAGAGTTTAGTTGTCATGGTGATGTCTATCCAATAGCCGCGATTAATCTAATATTTAAAAACATAACCAATTACAATAAAAGCACTACTTGATCAGATCATATTCTACACCACAGGACCAGTCCTAGTTAACAATGATGGCATATAAATTAAAGTGGATTTTTAAAAAATGAGTGAAAATTTGATATTTCTGATTACAACTGGCTATTGATAAAAGGCAGCAATTATTGAACATGTTCCACAGTATTCAGTAAGTACAATCAGCCTGTGTAAAGAATATGGATACAGCATTTCCATTTCAATGTTGCTGATGATCGTTACAATGTGACAACATGTTTCTCATTCTTCATGCTAAAAGCTCGTAAATGTTTCCAGCAGGACAATCCACATGAAAGAATGCCCAAAGTTTGCATCAAGATTCCTACTTATTCAGTCCTCGCTAGTTAATTTCCGAAGAAAGTTTAACGAAGCATAGTCAGACTAGGCCATGCATGTTCTTTTCCATACTCGAGCCCAGCGCTGAGGGCCTTACAGGAAATCTTACTCGCGATTGGCCTGGGAACTGACATCAAAGCTCGTCAACAGCGCCCGTGTCCAAACTCCGCTCCTCACCGAGCTTTCCTTAACACCCTCGGCCAATCAATACGCAGATGACAAACACGGAAAGTGAACAGTTCCGATGTTCCTTCTTGAGACTCGGGGAAAACTTCATGCATCTTACTCATTGAAAGCTCTCAAGTTTATTTCAAATGAAATTACTCCTGTTTGTTCGCCGAGACCCAAGTCTGCATTTCTCAATATCCAAATACTCCTATAGCCTGTGGACACAACTCTGTCTGAAAAAATATGCCACACAACACTTCTAGCCACTGCTAACTATTACATCTATTTGTAACATCCTTCAACAATTGCTTGCAGCAACATCTCAAAATCATAACTTAATTGTATTTTCTTAGTCTAATGATTACACTTCTTGGCAAATGATAAAAAGATTTGTTTGCCGACAGCTGGATGATTGAAGCTACCTTTCCATTTTCCTAGCACCGGACTCTTCACGGGTGATGGGCATAGGAACTTGGTTTATAGAAATCTAGATAAGAGCAGCTTGGCATTGATTTCCATACAATAAAAGATGACAAATCGTAACATAGCTATTTGGCTGCCGAGAGCGACCCCAAATGTCTTTTTGTTAGCATGAGGTTACTGGGGCCCCATTCCAGCGAAGACCTACACAGTAATCGATAGGAAATCGGCCATCAATTTAAAAGATATCATATATAATTAAGACTTGTGTCTTTCAATCGTGTAAAATTTGGACCAATAAAATTGCCAATGAATTCCTCTACAACCAATTGAAGTGATTGATGGTTCTTGAAGGAAACAGTGGATATCGGAAGGTAAAGTGGAAAACCAAATATCTGGCAAAATGGAGCCAGCATGGACTCTGAGAAGCCTTACACATTCCCAGTCCAGCGAACTATTACAACAAAACAAATAGATTTCTAATTGGTACACGACAATATCACAGGTTTCCTCAACTCAATGGAAATTCTCGACGAGTCCTTGCGCAGAAATAAGACTATATTTAGATGTAATTTTGTCGGTTGATGGACAGAATCTAATTTGACGGTGATTCGGTTAACCAGAAGCACCCCTTTGGAAATTGAGTCTGAATAAAACTCGTTCCGTTTTTGAAGATGGAAAATTGGATCATGAGAAGACATGAATGCTGGTGTGATTGGGCGAGTACATAGCATAACATATTCTAGCAACACTAACAAACTGTGCATGTTTCACAATACAATGCAAACCAAAGGTAAAATGCAATAAAAATAAATATGGTTCCATAAAATATAAAAGCAATGTCTTTCATCAGATCTGAATTCTCCAAAGAAATATACTATAGTGCTCCCCCGATATAACGCCCTTCGATGCACCGCGGATTCAGATACATAGCATAACATATTCTAGCAACACTAACAAACTGTGCATGTTTCGCAATAAAACGCACGCCCACACTTTCACAATATACTAAGCCATGGTGGAGAAAGACAACATACTTGATGTTTTATGGATTTTTTTTCTTAAATCCTAATGCAAACCAACGGTATTATGCAATAAAAAAAATATGGTTCCATAAAACATAAAAGCAATGTCTTTCATCAGATCTGAATTCTCCAAAGAAATATACTATGTGAAATATACATACCGGTACTTACATATAGTACATAGACCGACATACATATAAGCAAGATCAATACATTCACTGATTTAGGTGTTGTGCTTGGACAATCTATGGGTTTAATGGTCGTGATTTATTCTAGCAGGAAGCAGGTATGTCTTACGACTCTGATATATCACGAGATGAAAAGATTCAAACATTTCTGATGCCAGTAGTAAACAAAATTTATCATTTTGTTCACGAGGTTCATCAATGAGTGAGTGAATTATTGTGCAATGTTTTAGATTCTTTTACCTATATGTAGTAAGTTAACCCTATCCATGCTGTAGGCAACTAGAGATGCCCAAATGAGCAGTGTCTGTGCCTAATACAGAAGGGAGAGGGTTAATTAATGAGAAAGGATGCTGAAAGTAAGTAGTAGTAGACTAGGATTTAATGTTTCACTTGGAACATCTGCAGTAGTTTGATAATCTTGGATACAAATACACAACAGCCAAAGTTGGCAAGGATGAAGTAAGGGTTAAAACTGTCCACCTTGTAGATAGATTATTGAATACCAATCTTCTTTACATGGTTCCATGGCTGACCGCTCAGGTTAAAGTGAAGCATGTTTTAGCTTGGCTGGTTCGTGGATGGGTGACTGAGATCTCATAGATCCGTTGACCAGGGTAATAATGTAGTGACATGAAGATGCTTTTGAGCATTCATTTGGTGCAATATAAATGTTCACATTATTATTATTACAGAACTAGTATAAACAGGCATGTTGGGTGGGACTCATACCAGGACTCCTTGATTTAAAAGTCGCTCACATAATGGTTGGAGATAGTAATAGTAGTAATAGGGTACAGCATACTACTTGTGCATATTACAAGAAATGCTGATTGCCGAGTTCCTACACCACCCTAATAAAGCTCAAATACCACTTCACTACCACTCAAATACCACTGCCTTGCCACTCTAAGAATACTCAAATACCATTCTAATATCTCCATTACTACAGAAAACACTTTAGTACCAGTATAAAAGTACCCAAATACTACTCAAATATCACTCAATAACCTCCCAAATACCAACCACCCAATCACCACCCTGATACCACACTTTTACCATGCAAATACCACTACAATACCATGACATTGCTATCCAAATAAGATTCCAAATACCACAATACCACCGAAAATACCACTATAATGCCATTAATGGAACTCCATTCCCATATAAAAAACACACTACCACTCAAATACCACTTCAATGCCATTACAATACCACACCAATACCACATGTTTTAACATCAGTATTAAAATGATATCCAACCCTGTACCATAGTACAGACAACTGCTACAGTAGGACATCAAACATTCCCACATCAAAGCAGAGAGATATTAATACATGCAGTCTGTCACAACAGCCTCAATCAGAGTTCCTCTTGTGCAGTAATCAGCCTGCAGCTCCCTACAAATCAACTACCGCCCAGCACAGAATACCACATCTAGACACGAGTCCCCCAAACAATGTCCATCACCCGCATCATGGTCTTGACTAAACACCGACCCAATGACATCAAAGACGACAGCGCCTACCAGGAATGGTTGGAACGAAGGCCACATGACGATGTGTGTAGGATCCGATGAGAAATCAAATACAAATAGCAATTGTAATGTTTTACAGGTATTTTATGAGAGACTGGCGGTCAGATGACATGAGACGTGGATTAGAGGACGAGACCAATTCATTGCACGACATCTCACAAGTACTGCCTCAACCTGCTACTCTTCAAAGCAAGTTTGTTACATGTTGTTTTAAAAAATAATCATCAATACGTGTACTTTAAACTGATGTGTTGACATTCCATTTCTCATCTTAATCATGAAGAATTGAATCAGTTTCTCTACAGTATTTCACTCATAGGTTAAGTTATCTGTAATCAATTTTGTAAAAAAATAATTATTAATTACTTCAATATTAATGTCATAATTAATATTGATGTGCAGTGACATACCTTGATCATGGCAAAACTTCTATTAGCTTTGAGCTACTTTTGCAATGTAATTGAACTTTTACATCTATTTTTGTACAAAAACTGTAATTACTCTTCAGGGCTACCATATTGATGTTGAAAACATCAAAGAATAATGATAGACAACATATAAATACTCAGATATACTTCTATTTGCTGGCAATAGCTTACTGTAGTCTATCTAATGGTATACAATCACAGTAGTTGACCTATACTGAATAACTTGATGGTGAAATTAAGTACTTCCTGTACATATATACAATTGATTTGTCTATACAAGTAAATCATTCAGCTCACTACTAACTCATGTTATGCAGCTTAGGAACATTTTGAAAAATGTGTGGATTCATTTTAATTTTTTTGCTGTTTTTTTGTGTGCTTGGAGTACTTTTGTGGGATTCCATAAAGATATACATTTTTAGATGATTTGTCAACATTGCAGAGATATAAAGATCCTTCATGACAGATAGTTGAATACATTCATGTGTCCATCGATAGCCACTGTCCAGTCCCAGTGACTGATGGTCATCTGATGGTCCAGTATTCAGACCACAATACACTGACTAGCATGCATGTCTCATAAAGGTCAGCATGTGATCCACTGCAGCCATGTCAAAGACTGACTTCTAGGTTAAAATTTTCTTGAGTGAGATCATTGGTCTTCAGGCTGTGTTGTCATGATGACATTGGTGACATATTATGATGATACACAATGGTTAGTGACAAGAGTTAATGTCTGTGGGTCACATTAGTGTACCTGGGTCTATCATAGAAGAGTGGGTGTCTATGGGTCACATTAGTGTACCTGGGTCTATCATAGAAGAGTGGGTGTCTGTGGGTCACAGAAGTAGTGTCACACTAGTATACATGGGTCTATCATAAAAAGAGTTTCATGTACACAAAATGTATCATTAATTAACATAATACTCAGTGTAAAACCTTCAAAATGACACGAAACTCTTTCACAATAGAAAACTGGTGGCTTTTGTATTTTTACATGAATGTGTTAAAGATCTGTACCACATTCAATGTACATGTTTAAATAATATTCC
>JAUTBV010092997.1:0-17796 GCA_032361325.1 Lepetodrilus fucensis | reverse complement strand
CCCCTCCCCCCCCCCTTCTAATTACTCTTGCTTGTTCTTTTAAGCAACCAGAATCATCTCCATTCTACAAGGATGAATCTGCCCCATATTCTGACAGGCCTCAATCTATATATGTCATCTCATTATTCTCTTCAGTTGTGATACATTACATTGTAGGGTCCTCCATTAGACTGCCAGTGGTATATTACATAGTGCGAATCTCCATTAGAGACTGGTGGTAACCACAGTGACAATGACTCCATAACAACCGTATCATACGTCCTATAACAACCGTATCGTATGTCCTATCACACCAGCATCTGGTCGGATTCCCAAATGTCATGCTGGCTCTGACGTCCAGACTAATCATACTAATAGTCCACCTCACTGGAAGCCTGGTCAAGCAGCTCTGTAACTAACTGAAAGGGGTGGGTGGTATAGCGCAATGGTAGAATGTTTGGTCTTCGGAGCCAAAGGCCCCAGGTTCAAATCCCGTCCCTGAAGCCCGGTGTAACATCTGATGAGTGAGTGAGTGAATATGGAGTTTAACGTCACTGCGGGAATCTTTCATCCATTTGCGACAATTGTAACATCTGGAAATACCCGGGTATAGTATTAGGCCTTCTAAACTATACCCGGGTAGTAGGGGGTATAGTTTGGGGACTTTACACCAGCATCAATGTTTGTGAAAGTTATCTTTCTGATGCCATATTGATAGGATGCATGGTCTGTATCATGGCAATACAGTTATCACCCTTGGTCTGTCAGTACCAGCCTGTGAAAGAATCTTGAAAGCAGCATTAAACCACAATAATTTTTTTAAATAATAATGATAATAATAAATAAATAAATAAATACCAGGTAGAAGAGTGCACTAGTTGTATGTTCTGTATTTGTCAGAATTCTTCTTCTTTTTTTAAAAATTAAATAAAATCAAAATAAGGATTGACATTAATCTGTATGTGGTATAGGTCACTGTATTGCTCAGACAATGTAAAGCCTAAACTGAATGGACTGACCAACTAATCTGATAATCTGAAAGCTGTATTATGTATTTTGGCGTATTATTTAGTAATAGACTGGGACATGTTTTGCTTAGATGCACTGGAGTTATGGGTCACATGACACAACATTACCAACACAAAGCTTCCAGTTGACACCTCAAGGATCAGCACAAAGTCATGTCCTACAATTAGACCAGTGCAAACTTGTCATAAGACATCATGAAGAGAACAAACAACATAGCTGCGACGTATCTTAACCTGAACAATGCTATCATGCCCAGCAAATGGACCAGTACAAACTTGTCATATATATTATTTCCTTGTTCACCCAGGATCAGTAAAATTTGTCATTTAGCATACAATAAACATTTAAACCTGTCACTGGATACAAAATAACCAGTTCAAATTTTATACTAGCACCAGGGTAAGCACAAAACTGTATTATGACAAATGAGGACAAAAACAAAACTGTCTTGTGACACAACAGGGTAAACATAAAACTGTCAAATGTCAAACCAGGGTAAGCACAAAACTATATTATAACAAACCAGGACAAAAACAAAACTGTCATGTGATACAACAGGGTAAACATAAAACTGTCAAATGACAAACCATGGTAAGCACAAAACTGTTACATGACACACCACGAAAGACACAACACAAGACCTTAAACCATCATTGTCGGAAACCAACAAAATACCAAATCTCTGTATAGACTCGTTGCATGTGGTTACCCCGAGGGAGACACGATTCATTATTGACGAGACAATTATGTGAACAAAGTGTAATACCATCAGTCTTGACAGAACCTGTTACCGCTAATCAAGTACTCGGAACACTGAATGTGCCAGGATTCACATTATAATTACCTGCAGCCAGCGATGCTATAACTATAATGAACATCAGACATGCAAACGGATGCAACTATCACCACGTAAATACAAACAAACTATTGCTGCATACATTAGTCAGTAGCTTCAGAACATTTATAAAGAAAAAAAAAGAAAAGAAAAAAGAAAAACGAAAGCTCTTCATCTGATCATAGTCCAGCAGATTATAAACATCGATTTTCATGTTGTGTTTTTTTTCTTTCAAGGAAGTATTTATACATAAAGCAATATGCAGGGATGAGACTTGGGGAATCATGTTTTTAACTGAAACAGCCGGGATACAGCAGCCTCGGACAGCTTTACGAGATCAGCCCCAGAGCCTCAAAATCCCTGTAAATGCTAGAAAATAATAAATTATACAAATTCAACAACATGCAATTATTTATAAATTGCTTCCCTGGCATATATATAATGACAATAAACTCTTTATCTTGGTAAAATGTTAATTGCTCAATCAGAATCAGTATCTGAGGCAGACAATATAAAGGCATTGTAATGTCATTCAATGATACCATGGCAATAATTCTGCAACATTGTTTGCCGTTTAGATTGTATGGAGATGGTTTGTTGTGCATAGTGGCTATTGAATGGCGCTGGTTTACGGATTCAGAGTTCCCTGGGGAGCGTGCCATCAATCTGCGTGGAAGCTTACTTTCTGATGTCAGTGATGGTACAATATGCAACGCTGCACACCTTTTGTGTAGGTAACACGCTTAGTTTGTCAATACCGGCTGATGATCATAAAAATACTGCAACAAAATCCGGGGATACACTACCAGTCCTCCTGCACTAAATACTGACTGGAAATACTTTATCGGGACCATGAAAGACCCATATAATAACCTTTCGGAGCACTACTCCTCATAATGATAACACATATCAACACCCCTAGAATATCCACTAATCCCTGGGATGCCTTGATCATGATTGGCTACCATGGCTACAGGACTAATGCTAATGTAGCTGCATGATTTCCTTGTTCCAAATAAAAGTCTGAAAGACTCCAAGTACCAGTGAGCAGGTGACGAGAGACATCTCAAGCTACACCTGCCAGAGATTAGAAGAGACACCTTAAACTACACCTGTCAGAGATCAGGAGACACCTCAAGATACACCTGCAAGACTTTAGGAGACATCCCAAACTACACCTGGGGTGCGTTCAAGCTAGAATACATGCAATGTAATACTTTTCCCTACATGTATTGCTCGTTGAACGGCTTCGTGTGTATTGCTTTTCCTACACTGCGCACGGCCTCCAGACCCGTAGTGAAAAGTATTAATACGTATTGCTACGGGTGCTGGCTGAATGGCTTCTGTAGCAATACATAGCAATACATATCGATATGTATTCTAGCTTGAACCCACCCCTGCATATGGTCAGGAGAGACACGTCAAGCTACACCTCCCAGGTTTGGTTAGACACCTAAAGCTACACCTCCCAGAGGTTAGGTTAGACACCTCAAGCTACACCACCCAGGTTAGGTTAGACACCTAAAGCTACACCTCCCAGGTTAGGTTAGACACCTAAAGCTACACCACCCAGGTTAGGTTAGACACCTAAAGCTACACCACCCAGGTTAGGTTAGACACGTCAAGCTACACCTCCCAGAGGTTAGACACCATAAGCTACACCACCCAGGTTAGGTTAGACACCTCAAGCTACACCACCCAGGTTAGGTTAGACACCTCAAGCTACACCTCCCAGGTTAGGTTAGACACCTCAAGCTACACCCGAGCTACAGGTCTGGGCACCCTTCCATGAAACTATCATAGTCCCCCAATACAATTAGTATATGATAAAACTCTCATGTCTACCCACACCACTGATCTCTACAACAGTGCCAAGGTCTCTTAGAAGGAGTGGCCCCATTCCACGCCACTGGAGTCCAGTATCTGGGACATAATAGGACATGCATGTCTTACTTCCTGCTGCACAGATGCAGTCGATGATCTGTGAAATATTATCGTCAATTAGTTATCAAAGCAGGATCGGTCATGAGACCACAGCAATGGTAATAACATGTATCTGGAGCTGTGACGCAAAGAATCTCAGAAGACGAACCGCTCATTCATGTCCGAGTCATTTAGTTAACTCTCTCCATACTGAAGGCAACCAAAGATGCCATCCAAGTGCAAGTGTACCTAATCCAGCAGGGAAGGAGGTGGGTGGTCGGGGAGGGAGTTTTAACAATTTTATTAAAAGAAAACAAATAGACTTGGTTGAGTTGGGTTTTATAGGTATTTAGAGAGAAAAAAAATTAGTCTATAATTGGTCCCTTTCCTATTAGATTAATCAACGCTATTAACATTGTCCCTTTAATTACAAACCTCAATCCACGTCAGATGTACTTTTAATCATGCTAATGGACTACTCTTATATTTATGGGTAGCTGGATTTATTTTGCAATGAGTATTGCCAATATTTTACCAGAGTATGGACCAAACACGCAACGTACGACCTGAAATTGTGCACACCTGCCAGGATATAATAAAATTACCATATGGCTTTGTGAATAGAGTGATTACAGTTATACATTACCCTTCCTATGCATGCTATAATGTAAATGAGATAGCTGTTTTCAAGAGATGATATTTTTTTTCATGACTGACGTGAAATAAATACATAACTGAACGCAATCCTATATAACAGCAAATCGCACAGTTGAAGTATCGATTTTAAAATTATATATGTAAAGACGTGACATTGGATACTTGAAATCAGGGCCCAAGGTTAGAAGTCAATACAAAAATAGAAGGTCTACGTCCTATTTGAAACCAACTATCCTACGTCCTATTTGAAACCAACTATCTTCACCTTTTGTGTTTCAAAGCATGTGCTTGGTGAACTGAACACTTCTTAAGTGTTGCCAGTTAGTTGTATGGATACAAGTATGTCCATGGCTGAATGGCTTCACTGTCTTAAGACTCTGTGATAGCTTTAAGCACCATGATGTTTATTTCTTGTAGTATTATAATCCATAATGAATATATAATGTTTCCACAAAGAGTGGCAATTTTCAAAGTCCTTGAAGCAAATAAATTGCTGCCAGTAATGGGCTATGAATAGAGCATTATCTTTCTAGAAATCCGACAAGTCCTCGCATTCTGTGGTGTGCCTATTAACCCTGTTAATATGCACTTTTAGTGTACTTTACATGAAACATGGATATGTACATGTATGCGTGTAAAATGTTAATATATGTATGATCATCTTGTGATATGATATGCTCTATTAGTGTCATTTATATGAAATATAATAATAATAATAATAATAATAATAATAATAATAATAATAATAATAATAATGGCTATATAAAATGTACCAAATCCAACTCATAAGGCAGAATTCAAAGAAATATATATAAATATACACAATGTCCACATATTCATGAACATCATGTGAAGTTTATGTATACCTATCTTATGATTTTCTCTATTAGTGTCCTTTATAGTAAAAATATATAAGTACATGTATACACAATGCCCACACATATATATCAAAATCTTGTGTCTCTTATAATATATTATTTTAGAGTGCTTTACATGCATACAGCTCATTAAGCAAAGCTTGCATAATGTTCACAAACATCATGAGTATGTTACGTGCACTGTTTGTGCACTTCAAACTGTGTTGAGAGTGCTCCATTTGCACAAGTACTTGACAATCACATCCAGGGTGTCTCGCATGCGATCAGGATTATGTATTTTTTTATGCAATACTTTTAAGAGGATCTATATTGAGGGAATATCTTGTGAGCTACCTGGTTACTGCCCAGGCATGTCCCATGCACCCACCTTATCTGGAGAAAGCAGATCCCAAGCCCTGCGAGTGAACATGGTGAGAAAACTATCTCCCAGCTATCTCCAATCTATCTCCACTTCATAGAGAAGGATTAACTTTCAACGAGCAGTTTAATCCAATTTCAGAACAGCACAGCTATCTGACTAACATCGGACAATGTTGGGGTTGTCGATCCTCAGTATATCTCAGTACAAAAGGAATCTGTTTAGTCTGATCAAATCTTTGGATTTCGATATCAACATCTTTCCGACTCTTGATCATAGGTGTGAGTGACTGATGATGTAATCCAGGCTTACAATGAATTCAAGTAGAGCTTTTGGAAAAAGGTTATTTGGACTTCTCAAAACTTTTATCTTTGTTAGTGTCAGGGTTAAATCTTCGCTGGTGTCAATCCAAGAAAATTTTCATCCTTGGTAGCGTCAAGCCAGCATACCTTTTTTATTTGTTGGTGTCAATCAAAGAAAAAATGCTTATCTTTGGTAAGTTGGTAGTGTCAAGTCAGAATAACCTTTATATTCAGTGGTGTCAATCTAAGAAAATCCCTGAAAGTGTCAACACAAAGTAACGTCTTTCCTCATGGTGCCAATTTAAGAAACACTTTTATCCTTTGTAGTTTCAACACAACATTTGACTTTTATCTTCACCAGTGTAAACCTAACAGAACTCTTATCCTGTTCTGTGTTGAAACAAACTAAAAATAGATTGTATTCTTGTCTGTCTCAACATAACACAAATTTCATCCTTGTGAATGTCAACACCAGAAATTTCATTCTCGCAAATATCAATTTTTCACAAATTTCATTCTAAAAAATGTCAACATCAGAAATTTCATCCTTGTGAATGTCAACATATCACAAATGTCATCCTTGCGAGTATCTACACCACAAGTTTCATCTTGGTAATTGTCAAAACAAAATCAAACAAAAGTTAAAGTTGCTCACATCTAAAAAATATTAAACAATTCATATGTCCTCATGACACAGAAGCCCAATTCCCTCATCAGACAGTCCTCATTCCCTCTTCAGACAGTCCTCACACCCTCTTGAGCTAGTCCCCTAGGACCACCTTGTATTGAGAGATGCCCCCGGCACAACAGTACAGTGGTAGTGCCACCCAGACATGTCCCAGTTATATATACACACACCTTCTCTTCTGGTCTACCCACTCTACTATTGAACACGCGTCCGACCTACAAATGCTCTCGATATGCAATCAATAGAAGAGTGCACACAACATCCACCCTGATCTGCCAGACCGATCTGCCAGACAGACTACTATGCATACACACACAAACAAGTCAGTGCCCATCTTTCACCCAAACCTCTGATAACATCTCCGATAATCTCTTCGCCCAATCTCTGATAATCTCTGGGTGCTGTATCAGATTATGTCGGAGTTCCGGTGAAGCGCTCGCTCTCAGCTTTTAAAAGCGACTCGATACACATAGTGCGTGTTGTGGTTCAAGTGCTGGCAGTGGGATATGAAAAAAAAAAAAGTCCTCGCGTACCCCGGCTCAGTGGGTCATCTGGACACTACTGTCTTAGTAACTATGCGCATCGTTGAATTATGGATTTGTTAAATGCTAAATTGGTCCCATGAACAAGCATATTAAACTGCTTCATCATCGCCCAGCGGGATTGATATACAAAACTAACGTTCGTGACTTGGTAAGACATGTCCAGTTGTCTCCAGGATGAAGAAGGTTAATAAATGAAAATTGAGAATTGTGGATGCTGGTAATGGCCACTAATCAGACAAAAGCTGGCCCCCAGATTACGAAACCTTTCTGAGTATGATTTCATGCTCAACTCAAAGTTTTGTTCATAAAGTGTCATGTAAATTTTGAGCTTGAGCATGAAATTGTACTCAAAACATTTCGTAATCTTGGGGCCAGTATAACTGTTAGAAATAGGTAATATTTTTTTATTTGAAATGTTTATTGTATCATCATCATGTGGAGTAAACTACAACTGTTATAAAACTGTACTTCGATATTCAAGTATTATTGAACAAGATATAACAAAGTGGTATGTTATGTAGGGCAGCAGTATGAAGGGCGTGAAAGATTTCCACTAGATGACATTGAACATCAACACCATGATAACATACTATTATATAACATATAATATCATACTAGCCACTTTCAAGATTATTCCATGTATATATATCACAGCTTGTCAGTTTAGGGCAGGAGTAAACCTGCAACAATCTGTAGTTCTGACTATTGCAGTAACCCTTCCATCTGTTAAAATCAACCTGATACAGGCCAATGATCTCTAATTTGTTAATATAGAAATTGATGAGGTTTCAATGAGGATTATGTTTGTTTAGTTTACTTAATCCACGATTACAGTACTGTAATCCACAGCTATTCCACAATGTTATATCAATCAGCTTAGCCCTGAGGATATACGAGTGTACGAATGTATACAAACGAGAACAAGTGAATGCCAACTGGGAGTATTTGGACACTAATTTGCATAAGCAGTGGCTATGCGATCGTGAATACTTATACTTGGACACAGACTTTCCAGTGAACTTTATCTGCAGTTCCCAACATCTCGAGGCTTTGATTCTCAGCATGGGGCAAGTGTAAAAATAACCCACGCTATGCCGTCATACCTGACAAGTGAATGGCTTTCAAAAACCAATACTAAATTAGCGTAATCTTGAGATTGCTCCGGGATAATGGAGATAAACTCGACACACGACACGTCGGTACTATATACACTGGCTTTGAGAATCAACACATGGCTACTTCATCTGGAGCATAAATTAAAATTAAGTCGAAATCGATATTTCGTTCTTGACGCGCATTGCGAGTAGATTTAGGAGATTAGATGTGACATCTCTGTTTGAATTGAAATTAGAATATCATATGCAGAGTGCTTAAGGTCTGGACAGGTAAGACTTTCTATGAAGGAAGTGATCAAGGTACGGCTCATAGAAAGGCAGTAAGTGTTAAAGAAATGTCAACACATGGCACCTGTACATTGTATAATGTATGCATTAAGGCTTTACACTCTGGCCTTCAGAGATTGCACATTATGCATATGCATGGCAAGCCTGGCACACATTCAGGAAACTAATCATGGAATAATACATTGGATGTACATTGTATTCACAAAACTCATACGGTACTGCAAGAAAACTTAACAATGACAAATTGAAATTAGTAGGCTGTACGGAAGTGTTCAGCCAGTCAGTTATAGTTTTGTTGGTTTAAATTAATGCTTTACATCGCAGTGGGAATATTTCACCCATAGGCAACACCAATAGATTAATTCTAAGAACATCAGGAAATAAAGGATTCAACTGGACCATGATGACAGATTTGTCCTAACGACACCAGCCAATAATAGTGAAGTATTCAGTGTGACCATGGCGATGGTAGTTTTGTAAGTTTTTTTAGTGTTTTTTTATTGACATTTAGATCAGCTTTCAAGATTCTTTCACTTATACGATGGCTTGTTAGTTTAGGGCTGGTGGAAATCCGCAACATACATAGTGCAGAATGTTGCAGTAAACCTGCTAGCTGGTACTGATGGACAAAGGATGACAAGATCATTGTCTCGGTATAGATGGTGCATCCTATTAATATCGCATTGTACTCTGGAACATCCAATAGCAGTGATGCATTCAACGTAATCATGATATTGGTAGATGTCTACTGTGAGTGAATATGGAGTTTAACGTCGCTGCGGGAATCTTTCACCCATCTACTAAGAACATCAGCAAATACTAAATAGCAGTAGTAATTGAAGCTTTCAACACGACAGCAGACCTTTCTACAAACAATAGCCAATAGTAGTAAAACATTTAACATGACAATGATGACAGCGTAATGTTTATAAGGTACACAAAGCCAATAGCAGTGAAGCATTCAATAGCACTGTTTACCTGTGTACTACTGTGGACATCATTCAATAGCAGTGATGTATTAAATATGACAGTACTTACACCCTATAAACACCAGTCAATTTATTGCTTTAAAGCAATCAACATGACAGTAGATTTGTATTAGGTACATTTGTACCTAGGACAACCAATCAACGTGATATGTTATGAAATACCGAGTTATTATTTTACATCTCAGGAGGAATCTTTCTCACCCATATGGGATATTTATATATTACAAACATCTGTCCATAGTATTGAAGCATTCAACATTACAGTACATGCAAACAACAAAACAAAACCAATAACAGTGAAGTGTTTAACACACATGATACAAGTCCCAAATGACATATAGATCACATCATCTATTGTCATATGTCATGGTATTTATCAAACTAGTCAACCATTGATATGTCACTTCCTAACTGGGAACAAATTCAATCAGGGTCTATTTCTATGTAATCGGCGGTAATACCAGTGTTTTTCGCAGCTCATTGTTCTAATAGAGTCCTGGAAAGCCACCTGAAACTTCATCCAACAAATCCATCTGCCAATAAGCCTGAATCTTTCTGATCTGTATTTGCACAGCTATGGAGCAATGCCTGCCATTCTCTCATGGACAAAGTATGTTCTAGAGCTCCAGGTTGCTGGAATCGATGCTACCCGCAAACAGAAAATATTACCCAACTCAGAGAAGATTGATCACAGGTATTGACGATTAAATGTGAGGCCACATGCTCTGGGGAAACTATGGTTGGAGGCCTCGACCGTATTGTTTCTCAAAGCTCTCATATCTACTACCAGACCATAAGGATTTTCGTAGCGATCTCTAATACATGAGGATTGTGCACTTACAAGAGCGCTATGGTCTCATAGTGGATATGAGAGCTTTGAGAAACCATACCCAGATTGTTGCTGCAGGCTTGCTGAGGACTTCTTCATTTGAGTGAGTGAGTTGTTGTTTTAAGTCGCAGCATGTGCTATGATCGTCTTCATTTGATGCAAACTCTCGAGTTCACGGTGAAGTCATATTTAATTCCTAGCTTCCATACACATGCAAGTCAATAAAAGTGTTTGACAAATAATGAGTATGTTATTAAAATCCAGCTGAGATGAAGTAATCAAGCACGGCAACAGACAACTGTGATTTCAGTGGAAAACATGCTTGGAGCTGCAAGCACCAAGCCACATCCAGGGGAAATAAATCAACACCTCCACAAATAAATTAGCAGATTTCCGTAGATCTGCCGAAGATTGCCGTGAATGAATGGTAGTTTCTGCAGTATAAAACAATTATTAAAGAAATTAAACACAAAAAGTATGATGAAATTGTGACACCAGTGATACTTGGCTAGTATCTTTTCGATGTTTTCCCCCACAACTTCTGAAGAAATACTCTTTTCAGACAACACTGCTGATATTTTTGTGACATTGACTTGGTGCATACCTACAGAGAAGACACACGATGTCTGATAACAGTATCTTTAATAATAATATCCATTGAGTCAAGGCTACAATACATGGACATGTATGGAAAACAGTTACTAGAAATCAGGGTTATGCTATTTGAATCAATACTTATAATTTGGGCAAGACGAGGGCACCATAGTACTTAAAAGAGCTTACTCCAAACCATAAGTAACTTACAGTTGCATCTATATATTAATCAATTGAAACTGGTCATATTGGTCCCAAGGCTAAAAATAAGCGATAAATATAATAAAATATATCAAATAAATTTAGAAAATATGTATTTGGATGTTCTATTCTTTCAAAGATACGGATACAGAAAATAACTACAGTCTATAATAATACTGTAAAATAAAACCTTAATCATGTGCTCCATTGTACCTAGATATATCCCCGTCAAAATATTGGATATTTATTATTCAACAATATTAGTTGCATGAATACACGTACGAGAAAAACAAATGTATGGAAATACACTCACCAAAGAAAACCTTCTCATTTGGGAGATCATGATGACATCACACTCGGATTAAATTATTAATTAATATCCACAATTATTGGCCTCTATCCACAATTATTGGCCTCTGAATCGACAGAAGTGTTGTGTGTCAACTGATCGTCTCCAAGAATGCGTCACACACACACGACATGACGTGAGTGACTGGTGTTGTGTTGACAATATGTCTTGTCATTACTCCATGGCAGATTTCACAACATCCTCGCATGTCCGCTAACAATAGCTGTGTAATGGCTCGATTTGGTCAGTTTTATTTAATCAATCCAATGACATCAGATCCCGGAAAAGAAACCACTACGAAAAGGATTTATCGCTGTATGGAATATTCTGTATATACCTGTGTGTATATATACACATAACAGGTCGGTTGGCTACTGGACACAATAAAATGTTTTAGTCACTGACAGTCATTGCCCTATCCCTGTCTATACGAGTGCCCGTCCTGTCGACGCAAAGCCACATCACGACATAAACATAAACAAACACTCCACGTGGGTAAGCGTACACAAAGGGCCACCCTGCTTCGACTACACCCGACTGGATTCTCTGTCTTACTCACTCAGCTGACAGCACTAGCGAGAAATGGACCTCGTTACAATTCCGTGTACCCATGCGGAACCCAGGCTAATAGGTAAGCTCGGCATCAGCCAATAGAAAAACAATGCTGCGATGCTGTTTTGATAGGCAGGTACCCCCCTCGTGTCCTGCTCCCGCCCCTTGGGAAGGTTCAATAAGGGAGGGGGTCAGTCGATACTTACCTACCCGGGGTAAAGTCTCAATCCTCGGACGGCGTAAGGATGACACGGGAGAGAGGGGGGAGGGGGGCTGTGGGGGAGGAGACAATATACATTTGTGTCATCCACGATTGATCAGCCTCCTCCAATCGACTACCTGCTTGCTCATACATCTTGGATCACATGGCATTCCGGTCACAACAAGACCCACACATGCCTATTATTGAGCCACGGTGACAGGTGACTGGTGTCATGGCAACCAGGTAAACAAGTATTATGGCCCAGGTAGACTAGTGGGGTGGAGGCTGTGGGGAGGGGGTGAAGTAGGGGGGGATCAGGTGATCGTGAAGCGTGTCTGGCTCAGTGCCAGACCTAACTTCAGCTCTCTCTGAGTGCATTCACAGGAAGCAAACACACGGGGAAATAAAACAGTAAATATATCATATAGGGAAAGCCATAAAGAACAACAACATGTAACTCTATCGTTGTAATTACTGGGTAGTAGCCTTTAGGGGGTAAACAACTAGGTCCTCAGTCCAACAAAAGATGCAATTCATGTTTAATACAAACACGGACACAATGGTAATGTTTATTTTGAAAGTGTATTAACCCGAGTTCACTGATCAGTTCAAGGAAACATTCTGCCAGTAAATCACTGACAAAGGGTTATCTTGACCCTGGACTTTTCAATGTACAAAGACTAGAAACAATAATATTGTTTTTGTATTTTTCTTTTTCTTTTGCATTAATGGCCATGTGCCTCTGGTGTATGGATTGCCAGAAAAGATCAGCAAGAAATCAATAAATCATTGCAGATACTGTGACAAGGAAAGTAGTTCTGGAAGAAATGTGAACACATCGGTAGAAATACTACTAGGGACTAAAATTGAACATATTCATCTATCAGTCATTGGGCATCTCTAAGTAAGTTTTACTTGAATTATATAAAATAACATTGTTTGTTACTATGATATTATGTCTGCATCGATGCATGAGAACAATCGAATACATCACAATCAACATGTAATGTCAATTTAATTGTTCTCATGCATCTATAATAAGTTGTTCCTACAAATTGCACCATGAAAATCCACCGTATTCTAGTCAGCAGGACATGGGTACCCAGTAGGATGAGATGGAAATGTGAATGTTAACCTTTTAGTAACTGAAACGGCAGACTGAATTGTACACTCCCCAGGGAGTTGAGAAGGAAGGTCTGGACAAACTAATCCACTGACTGTGGTAGTAATGTAGTGCTAAAAGCATGCTTTCCAGCACAGATATGGCACAATATAGATACCGTTATGCCATATTATTATTAGTATATTAATAGTAGTAGTAGTAGTAGTAGTAGTAGTAGTAGTAGCAGCAGCATCATTAATAGTAGTAGTAGTAGTAGTAGTAGCAGCAGTAGTAGTAGTAGCAGCAGTAGTAGTAGTAGTAGTAGTAGTAGTAGTAGTAGTAGCAGTAGTAGTAGTAGTAGTAGTAGCAGTAGTAGTAGTAATAATAAATGATGTCTATTATATGTGATGAGCGCCCTGTTACTCAGAATAGTTGCAGCTACAATTGATTGCAAGTCAAATTTTCCAGACCCACTACAAATCTATATCTGGTTGTATGATCCACTTTTATTGCTACAAATAGTTTTAGTTAACCATATTCTCAAGTATTGTAGCAATAAAGGTTTTTCATGCAATGGACTTACACTTGTAGTGGGTTCCTAAAAGTGTAGCTACAACTGTTCTGAACAATGGCTTTTGATTTGACACTAGTGCATGACTTCAGCCTTGTTAATACATCACACATCAATATATATATATGTCAGTGTCAGATCCTATCTACTATGCTGTCCCATTATTTCCTATATATAGCACAATGCATGCATGAATGATAATGATAAAACAAACACACCAAAACAAAATCAATTTTCAACAGATCTGGGGCGGGTGGGACTCTCAACCAACTCTCGCATATTTTGCTTTATATAGTTACTAAAATTGTTCCCAAATCACAAAATAAAATGCATTGCAGATTAGTTAAAAATTCTCATTTATTTGTACGTCATGTTTACATGAACATACAAAGCACGTCAGTTACATATTATTCACTTGTCGTCGCCGTCCCTTCAAGGTACCATTATCTAATACGTCATTAATATGCTAGAGCAAGAACTTTAAGCAAATAGTGTACGTAAATATGGATTGTAAAGTATCGATTATGCGTAATTTGTTCACTCTAATGAAGCATTTAATTAGGGTCGTGTAATCAGCTCTGCATGCTGACATGTCCACAGAGGTTCAAAGACTGCAGTGGTTAATGATTCGACATGAGAAATACACCCGATGGCCAAGATTATAGTGGATAATTGTCAGTTTGTATTAAATATTGAAACAGTTGGCATTATGGCGGAGTGGTTCACCGATTTCCCCCCTTTATTGAGGGTATTACAATTTTCAGTTACATCACACATCTGAACTGAGAGTACTCAACCATAGATAATCACCCGTACACTATGGTCCAATCAACATATTTGTTTTCCTCTAATTATTATTTTTTTTATACAAGCTTTCATTACGATTCTCATAATCATCTTTACAAACAAAACTAAACCCCACTGGAAATATTGTCATTGCTAATTATTCATTGATCTATTGATATGGTGGTAGTTTAATTGAAAGGGATATGCGTACGATAATTCAACCCTGACTTATTCTTAACCGTAACGATACAAGACCAAAATAATGACAAATCATGACAAGCACAATGCGATTATCGATATTATCATATCTGGCACTACAGGAATGAAACACCCGATATCGTTACTGCATTTGTGTGACAATTCAGATGCAGATAATACATGTTATGTAATACAGGAAAATGGTGATTAATTACTGGCGTAGATCTATAATGGTGACACAATCAATAACAACCGTTGTGCCATCAGTTCCTATGTGAGACGACAAGAACGGTCCCCAGACTCCTGCTCCACAGAGTGATCGTAGCGCTACGAGTGTTGTAACTCAATGTATGTATACATACTATGGTGCTACAGTTGTCCTGTGCAACAGACCCTATTGTCATAGCAACCATGTTTTAAACACCCAATACATGAGAAATTCTGGGGCTTCTTTAATACTAATTAATTATCAGACTGCAGATGTTATTCATAGAGGCACATCCTGTATATTTTCAGTGCACAAACTGCAATATTGCATGTGGAAAATGAGTGCGATTGCAAATAAATCAATAGAGTGCAATAGATCAAATATAGAGCAATCATGCTAATTAAGTATCTTAGAACATTTAAGGATTGACTACACTATATATCTTTTTTAACTGCCAGGGCATATCCTGAAAATTTCATTATTCTGAAAATGAGTGCTATTGTACGGTTTAATAATAATAATAATATATAATAATAATAATAATAATAATAATAATATATCTTCGTTATCCCAGGGGATATGTGTTTACATTGTAAAAGCCCTCAGTTGAACATTCATAGCAGGTAGTCAGACCTGGGTTACATGAGGTTACATGATAGTGATTATAATATAACTGCACGCAAGTCGGTCGCTGCAGTATTGTCAAGTATCTGGATCTCAATGTCTGGGATCTCGTCTACCTGCACAGACAGGCGTGTGAAGTAAGTCTTTGAATGATGGAAACACGGCAGGAAAGCCTTAATCTACAGAAGCAGCTCGTTAACACCAAGCAAGCTGAATTGCTGACCTTGGCATAATTTTGTTTGACTATTAGATCGTAATCTAACAGCTAAAATAGAGGTAAAAAGAAATTTGCCATATTTGACGGAGCGAAAATGGAAACAAAGAGGAATTGAAATGAAATAGGTAGATGTCTACTGATTTTACGACAATACAATTTTTCACTTTCAAAGGTATCAATTTTACAACTGTCTTCTTCAAAATGAACAAAATTGATAACCTATTTTGATTATGACAGTTGGTGATGCTACATAACAAAAATTACACCCACACCCACACACATAACCCTTTTTACTACCTCTTTGAAAAAGTGATTACCCTCCCCCATAGGTGTCACAAAACCCACAATGAGGGGTCACATATAAGTATAACAATTGTCGGGACTGTATCAATTATCAATTCCGCCTGTGGAGTTGCGGAACACTGTTGGCGGAGGTGGCGGACACGAGCATTATTCCACCCAGTGAATTGGGCCCGGCGCTGTGGGTCCGTGACTAAATCTGCAATCATCGCGGAGGGGGTAGGTCATGAACGGCAGGAACCCGTTGTCTCACCAACGTGTGTTGTTTGGTGGGAACATACCCCAAGCCGCGTACCTGCCTACCTCCGACCTACCTCCAAACGGCGACAATAGAACACAATTTCCATACATTCACTTACTGCTGAGAACATGGCAACTTCGTAAACTAATTATATCGATGTGTGTAGGTGTATATACACTAGAATACATGCATACACACACTTGTATGCCAGTATATGGTAGTAGTTCTAGCAATGTGTCTGTTGATGGTTTCTAATTTGATTCTGAATTCAATTCATTTCTCGGTTTAGCATTATTTCCTTTTAATTTCACAACCCAGGTTGAATTTGAATTTAAATTGCCGTTTTCTCTCCCTCCAATGGCCTTGCATGGTAGTTATAATTATTGAATATCGCATATGTTATAATTTCATAAATTGTTATCAACCCCATGATCTGGACCAACAGAAAAAATATTCCTCATCATGATCAAAGTCTTTAAGAATTGCTGTTTTCATTATATTCACATTATAATCACATGCTCTGCTGCATAGGGCATCCGTCATTGTCCACTGCAGGAAGAAGGTTAAGCCAAAGATACAATCCAATGCTTATGACAATTCAGTAAGATGAATTCCAGAAAGAAAGAAAAAATTAAATTGGTACAATATTATTCCAATATAAATAAGTCTTGATAAAGATTTTTAGATTTAGATTTTGTTTTTATATGATATGATAAAAAAGTCAACTCAAAATGTGAAAACTTGCATGATCCTGGAATGTAGTCAGAATAAATATTGAATAAATGTTGCATGCACTGTTTGATTTGAACCAAGTCAATATACATGATGGACCTTAGTGTTAATGAAAAATAGATACTGAAACTACTTTAATACATTATTGCCTCAGGCTCAGACTGGTTGAGATGAAACTATGCATGCGGTTATTTTGTTATACTTATCATATGTTGTCATTTGTAAAATAAATATTGATATATAATAAATTTGGACATCTTAGGTGGGCCTCATGTCATTAATAAAATAAAATAATTTCCTCAATGTTTTTTTCTCCAAACATTCTCCAAATCTACCAAATTCACTCAAGACATATGTCCCAAGTGCTATATTTAGTATATTTGATCTCAGTAATATAATGAACAATAAGATAACATTTATAAGATTGCATCAATTTGGCTTAACTGAACAGAGCATCAAACAATGACTGATGCATGACGGTATTTCATCAATCGTCCAAAATTG
>JAUTBV010092986.1:0-17801 GCA_032361325.1 Lepetodrilus fucensis | reverse complement strand
CGTCAGAAAGGTAACTTTCGCGAACATTGATGCCGGGCCCCCTGGGCGGGATTTGAACCTGGAACCTTTGGCTCCGATGTCCAACACTCTACCACTGCGCTACATCCCGCCCCTGAGACCAGACAAGTTGTGAGTATACAGATGAGACCAGACAAGTTGTGAGTATACGGATGAGACCAGACAAGTTGTGAGTATACGGACCTGGCGTAGGTGATCTGTAGTGCAGTCAGGATGTGAGTCAGTGCCTTCTGTTTCTCCACGTCCGACTCCAGCGACAGGATGATCCGCGACAACGACGGCCGACTGTTCTTGTTCTGGTTCTGTGGCAGCGTCGTGGGCAACGAGCCATCCTCCGTCTGCGGCTCTCGCAGTCCTGCAGCACAACCAACAGACAATCAATACACAATCAATGGACAATCAACAGGGATAATCCTAAGTCAACTGGGACAGTCCACAATCAATTGGCGCAATCCACAATGCACTAGGACAATCAACAATCAATAGATAATTAACAATCCATGGGGAAATACACAATCAAGTTAGACAGTCCACAATCAACGGAAACAATTCACAATCAACTATGGCAATCCAAAAGAAACAGAGGCAATTCACGATCATCTGAGACAATCCACAATCAAATGAGACAATTCACAATTAACAGAAGCAATCCACAATCGACTCTGACAATCCACAATCCTGGGCACAATCGTACTGACCCAGTATGGTGGCACCGAGGGCATCCTTGGATGCGGAGAAGAGCACTGGCTCGTGGGACGTGGGTGTGGAGAGGTCGGTGGTGGCCCACGCCACGCTATGAGACGACCCGCAGGCCACCCGCGTGATCTTGTAGCCCTCCAGCCCGTGCACCATGGCGGGCTTCCTGTTGACCGTCGTCGACCCGTTGCCTTGTTGTCCGTGGTCGTTGTCGCCCCACGCGTACACCTGCAAAACAGCGATGGTGGACATTTCACTAAGCCTCTTTCATCCATGACAAGACCTTAACTCAGATGTCGTAGCAGACATTTCATGAAGCCTCTTTCATCCATGACAAGACCTTAACTCAGATGTCGTAGCGGACATTTCATGAAGCCTCTTTCATCCATGACAAGACCTTAACTCAGATGTCGTAGCGGACATTTCACAAACCCTCTTGCATCCATGACAAGACCTTAACTCAGTGCGTGGTCTGACAGAGATGTCGTAGCGGACATGAGACCTTTGTGAAATGGTGCCCAGGAGAAAGTAACTGCGACTTCAGGGAGAAAATAGCTGACACTGGCATCTAGCAGAGGTAGGATCAATGTATAAAATACAGGATGGAAGCAACATGTAATATCAAATCACCTGAATTAATAACCTTAATTAGCATAATAATTCCACTAATAACATTTGTAGCTTTTCAAATTATTAGCAAAATACGAAAACTTAAAATTATCTGTGTTCATATAAGAAGATTCAAATTCAAAATATGGCTGTAAATGAATGAATGACTGTTTTATGCCACAACAGGAATATTTCTCCTATAGGTGCTATAAATGACGGGAAATAAATGAAGGATTTTATAACATAAAAATACATTATTATTTTATTTTTTTATTTTTAAATTAGTGTATGAATAATTAGAAAATTATGATTTAAAACAAAAATGTCATGTTTGTATTTTTAGGGTTATAATTTTATTTATTTTAAGCGATTACTACATGTATTCAAATTATTATAGGGTTCAAATTATTAGGATAATTATGGCACAACTATCTGACCTCAGAAATGTCACTCACCTGTCCAGTGTCCGTGACAGACAGACAGTGCAGCGCGCCGACAGCGACGTGAACTACTTTCTTCCCCTTCAGTCCCTCCACCAGCTGCGGCTTTCTTACGTGGGCGTCTGTACTGTGACCCAGACGGAAGTAGTCTCCCTTGCCCCTGAAACAACCACAATGCAACAGTCAGTGACTACTTCCTGTCTAGCTACCTGGAGGACCTAGTTCATGTCAGACGATGGTGGTTAACCCTCTCCATGCTGGAGGCAACCGGAGATGCCCTGAAGAGCAGTACTCGTTTCTAATCCAGTAGGGAGAGGGTTAAATGACCCAGGTGCTTATTGGCAGAAACTGGTCAGTAGTAATATTAAAGATGTAAGCAACAGTATCTTAGTTCTGGCTCCGAGATTACGAAACATTTTTGAGTAAAAGTCACCAAATTTGAACTTGAGCATGAAATCGTACTCAAAGAGTTTCATAATCGAGACTGCAAGATCCATACAGAAGAACATAGACTGCAAGATCCGTACATTCAACCTATACAAAGTAATATGACAAGAGAGTGAAGACTGAACATAGGAACTTGGCGTGGACAAGACAAGTGACAAGAACGCGAGCCGGCCTCACCACGTCCAAACTTGTCCAGACTTGGTCAGCGCCAGACTGAACTGAGCGCCGCACTCGATCTGACAGACGCCCAGTCCGGCCAGGCGGTCGATCACGTGGGGGTAGTTACAGCCATCACTGCCGCCGCGCCCCAGCTTGCCAAAGTCGCCGTCCCCCCACGAGTACACCATCCCCTCGTCTGTCAGAGCCAGAGTCTGGGCGTCACGACTACCACATGCGATCTGGATCACGCGTTGCCCAGCAACAGCCTTGACCTGAACAGCAAGCAGATTATTGGTTGATTGGTTGATTTGTAGATATATAAAATATAGTTGGGCGTTTCCCCGTTGGCAAACTTTATATTAATTTAAGGAAGGAATATTTGTTGATTGTATCAATGATGAATTTCAATAGCGAAAGTGTGGCATTGTACTTGTTTATGTCCTAGTTGTGGTATATTGTATCTATACAGTTTGGAATATTGTCATGTTGTATCTGTTTAGGTTTGAGCTGTGTGGTGTGGTGTGATGTCATGCATGCTTAGGTTTGAGATGTTTGGTGTCATAGCTGTTTAGGTTTGAGATGCGTGGTGTCATAGCTGTTTAGGTTTGAGATGTTTGGTGTCTTTACCTGTTTAGGTTTGAGATGTGTGGTGTCATAGCTGTTTAGGTTTGAGATATGTGGTGTCATAGCTGTTTAGGTTTGAGATGTGTGGTGTCATAGCTGTTTAGGTTTGAGATGTGTGGTGTCATAGCTGTTTAGGTTTGAGCTGTACAGTGTCGTACCTGTTTAGGTTTGAGCTGTGTGGTGTCATAGCTGTTTAGGTTTGAGCTGTGTGGTGTCATAGCTGTTTAGGTTTGAGATGTGTGGTGTCATACCTGTTTAGGTTTAAGCTGTGTGGTGTTGTCTGCGTGTCCAAGTCTGCCGTAGTCTCCGAGGCCCCAGGTGTACAGATCGCCGTTGGAGATGATGGCCGCGCTGTGAGAGCTACCACATGAGATGTCTCGGACCCGCTTTGACTTGAAAGCTTCAATCAGCTTTGGTGTATCACAGTTCCTGCACAATAAGAATTTTGTTAGAAAAATGTAAAGTCAAACAAATAAGCTTTGAGCAATAACTGATGTACCCTCCACGAAAACATAGATTTCATTAAATAATCTCGACATACATCTGGTAAAAATTAGATTAAATGAATATGAAAATAAAACCAAATCAATAAGGTGTGTAGTATCACGATTCTGTAAATAAAATATTCTCACAATAAACCTTCAGTATAAATATCTATAAATGTTTTTTTCTTAGTTATTCCATTCCATGTTGAGAGCATGTGAAAGATATGGAATCTATGTTGAGAGCATGGGAAAGATATGGAATCTATGTTGAGAGCATGGGAAAGATATAAATATCCCTCCAAGGTGTACACTCCAACTATAACACGTGTCTCTTGTTTTCTCGTAATACACTGTAATGTGTGCTTTGAGCATATTATCAGTATATTATCAGTATATTATCAGTATATTATGTATATTATCAGCATATTATCAGTATATTATCAGTAGTATATTATCAGTATATTATCAGTATATTATCAGCATATTATCAGCATATTATCAGTATATTATCAGTATATTATCAGGAGTGCGTTATTACATTGTCTGTGTGTTACTAACATTGACCATGCATTATTAACATTTGTAATGCATTATTAACATGTGTACGTGTGTTATTAACATTGACCGTGTGTTAATGTAATAACACATGAACATAAGTTTGCTGTTTGTTTCAAACATTATTTCAAAATATTCAAAGTCTGTAAAGACAAATTTGATTGCCGGGATTCAAACTCTGGAACTCTCGCATTTCTAGCGTTCTAGACCATTAGGCCACCTAGTCGACGAAAGTGTAACCTAAAGTTTTGTAGAGGTTCAATACGGTAGGTGCATTTGAATTAAATGCTCATAAAATTCCTTACTTACTAAGTATATACATATTATTATTTGTATACAAGGTTTATTTGTGTATTTTTGTCGTGATATATGACAGTTAACACATGGCCTCGGGCATTACGGGCATATAATGCCCTCGGGCCATGTGTTAACCATTACATATCTTTCATCAGCTGTTCATGCATTCAAACATGCTTCATAATGTAATCAACAATACAAATTATGCAGATCTAAAATAAAATACTCATCTAGCTGTAACATCAATCACATGGCATCTGTAACAGGTGAGGCTACCTATATAGTTACATACTGAACATAATGGGGGCCTATCTGAGGTTCTATGATTATTGAATGTGTTTATAGATTTTCACCCATCATCAAAGACATGAACCATGACACAACTTTTTAGCATAAAACAGGACTGATATCGGTACATTCATAGTAAAATAATACAAACAATATATTTGTACAAAACATTCATATTCACATCTGGGTATAGAATTAATTAGAAACAATAAACTTTTAGTTTCAAGAAATAATATATGTTCTATGAATAGAAAATGATCTAACAATTAGTATGCATTAATAAAATTAATATGCATACAAACAAATGATACTTGTTTTAATTATTGTAAAATGTATCGCAATAGATACAAGAGCACCTAAATAGTGGTAGAACCAACCATCTTTGATTTCATAGGCAAAATAATAATTTTCATTCCTTCAAGTGCAACATTTGTACATAAAAATGAGAATATTAACCCTCTCCATGCTGGAGGCAACCAGAGATACCCTAAAGAACAATTCCTGCCCAACACAGCAGGGAGAGTGTTCAAAATCAATGCAATTCATCCTTGATTCAGATAATGACATATGTAACACCAGTCAGTTTATTTGCTCAAAATAAATGCATTTTAACATCAAATTTGAACATTGCTAGAAAAAAAATTGAAAAAAAAGCAGCAAACACGTACAAGTAATCAGTTGGATTAGGAACAGGTATGGCTCTTTAGGGCATCTCTGGTTTCTTTCAGAGTAGATAGTGTTAAAAGCTAAATATTGAAAAATTCACTTCCTTAAAGGTGAAAAATATCAATTTTGAAATTTCATAATCTGAAGTTTTAGATTATAATTCATCTGACAGTCCGTGTTTGGTGACTGTCTGCTGGACTAACAAGTCTTCGTCTGCAGGTGCTTTCTTACTCTTCTCCGGTTTTCCTGGTTTACCATATTTACCGAGACCCTGTATATTAAATCTCAGAGACTCCACAGCAGTGATGTCATCCATCTCCATTGTCGCTCTCTCATTGGCCCGATTGTCGCCAGGCAACAGGTGCCGGAACTCTCGATTGACAGTAAACAAAAACACCAGGATGTTGGGATAGTTCAGCTCTCCCATTCCCTTCTTGTCGAAAGGTATGGCACTGAATTTAGGAGAGTTGTCTTCCCCTTGTGATGGAGCCAACACCACCAAAGAAGGCATGTCGATGAAGAACCTGTCCATGCCCAACTTGCGAAGACTTGCCAAAGATGGCTGCACCATCTTCCCGAAATTGAAGTATTTCTTGAATCGTAGGTCCAAAGCTTTCATCAAGGCAGAAGAGTCCTTTTCCTCTGGAAATAAAAATTACAATTTATATTATAAGTTCCAATACTGATGGGAATGCAGAAATATGTGAATGAAGAAGTGTATCTCTTATAAAACCTCCAGGAGTAGTTACGACTCTCAATAACGTTACGATTGTTCTATGGAACGGGGGCCAGAAAACTTGCCTGCAATTGCAAAAGATTCATTAAAAAATGGTCATTTATTCATTCGACAAAGATATTTTTACATGGCATCGAATCAGCCATTTTAAGCAATGACAAGCATCAATCTTATTCTTAAAAAGTTATTTATGAGTTCCATTCACTCACAGGTTCTCAAAGCTCACGAGATTTGGTCTTTTTACCAACCACTGATGAATATTCGACACTGGTCCTAAATAATGGTTTAATCCCCACATAGGGAAGTCTCAAGTATCATTTAACGCCAAATCAATACCTTGAGAAGCAGGCAATTTGCCTTTTAGGGTAAATCAATATTTATTGAATAGATAAGCCATGATGTGTAACCACCATCACAGAACCCATTCATTAAAGCCACACTGTTGCCATTGGTACTACGGTAATTTTATTCATCTGCGGGAGGTCAGAGTTCGACGATCATCGAGAGACATGCTGGTGAATGACACTCTCTCATTCGGATTAACAGCTCAGACCATATGACCTCTGATCAATTACAGAAAGCATCCAACATGCGTTTCACGAAACTGGTGTAGCGGTAGTTAGCACACACTGATTTAAGGTCAGACTACAGTACGACCACTCTGTGATGTACTGGCCTGGTGGCTGATGGTAGCACAGTAGAAGATTGTCAGACTTTATGGACCAAAGGAACCGAGTTCAAATCTGCCTATGGTTTCAGGCATCAGTATATGCAGAAGTTACTTTTCTATTAACCAGTTATAGCAGTGTATAAAAACTTCAGCAATTTGACTGCCAGAAATGACGACTGGTAAGTAAAAAAACAAACACAAAATATGCATGTGCAAGGCTAAAACTTCACCAGTCCTCACTGAAAATATTCTGTCGTGGGCATGAGGACAGGCTCTATTTTGAACACTGGTTATAGTAGGATATAAAGGCTGCTGTTACCATCCTTGGTTTGTCAGTACAAGCTAGTGTTAGCAGGTTTACTGCAATACTATGAGCTTCAGGTGTTGCAGGTTTCCTCAATGGTTTCATAAACTGACAAGTAGTGTTATGTACAAACTATCTTATTGTGAATGTAAACCTCATAGCGCCTTAACCTGCAGCTTGGGTTGTATACTCCCCAAGGGAGTTGAGAATGTGAAATGTGTGCACATTGATTGTATACAGTAGACCTCGCATATACCGGCCTCGGATAAACCGGACACTCGCCTATAATGGACTGAATCTGAAGTCCCGGTTCCGTCTAACGCTAATTACAGCATACAAGTATAACGGACTTTGCATATAAAAGACAAAAATAAGCTGGTCCCAATGAGTATGTTATATCCAAGGTCTACTGTAGTAATAATATAGCACTATGAGCATGCTTCTGAATCATGGATTTGGGACAATATAAATGTTCACATTATTATATTATATATTACAGGAATTAGGTCAAAATGTGTGCTGATGAACCAAAGATGGTAAGTGCACACTGTATATATAGACATTGCAAACCCATCTTCTCTACTTACAGAGCTGCTCATCAACATTAAAGTATATGGAAAATACTGCTCTGAGAGGAAAATCAATATCAAAATCTTTGTTCAATGCGAGGCACTAACCACTATTTCTACATTACCCCATAATGTCTTGTGCTATATCAATCAAACATTACACAGTTGCTTGCATTTCATATTTCTTATTGCGATCTTGAAAACAAATCTAAACCCCAATTTAAACAAAACAAACACACACACACACAAACATCAGAGCTTACGTCTGTGTAGAATACTGATAGTTGGCTTCTCTTAATAGTCTCAAATTAATCAACTTAATTAGCTGAGTAATTGTATTCTGTGATTAAATACACCACATAATTACCAGCCAGTAATTTAAAGTAATCGGTAATTAACTGTGATGGGGGGCATAAAGCAGACAGACTATTTAAAGCTCATCAAATTAAAATTTCAATTACTTGTTTAATATACAGTAGACCTCGCATATAACATACTCATTGGGACTGGCTATTTTGGTCCATTATATACGCATATGTCATAATTAGCATTGGACAGGACCAAGACTTCAGATTCAGTCTGTTATAGGCGAGTGTCTGATTTATACGAGCCCGGTATATGCGAGGTTTACTGTATATACGAAGCCATTGATCATTATACAGCAGGTTGCTTCTAAATTTGGCAAAATGTCCAACATGTGATACAAGATTAATAATTTCAGCTAAAAAATATAAGTAAAGATTTCAGTGTTGATGTTTTGTTTTTATCAAATTACAGTAATAAATAACAAATAGTGGCCATATTGGAATTACTAGTATTCACAGCTTTTCAGTTTTAGGGCAGGAGGAAACCTGTAACAACCATAATGCTGAATGTTGCAGTAAACCTACAAGCACCAGCTGGTACTGACAGACCAAGGATGATAACTGAATTGCCAGGGTACAGACAGTGTATTGTATCAATATTAGCATCAGAAAGGCCACTTTTCACAAAATTGATGCCTGTGCCCCCAAGATGGGATTGCACTACAACCCATCCCTTTCATTAGATGAACTAAGGTATTCTTCCAGGTACAGGTAGATCCTACTAGGGTTAATTAAGACAACATTAGGTTAATAACATCGAGCACTAACGACGTGAAGCCAGCTAATTAAGTTTCCGGATGATGTTACCTGTGATAAACACTGCGGGCATCCGGCTCGGCTTCGACATAAAGCTGTCGACCAAAAAGTCTTCCAAGTCGTCAGTTGATAGTGTCAGCATATGGTCTGGGATCGACTTCAACGCCATGGATCTAGCGGTGTTTGGGTCCGAGACGCGCTGCCATGATTTCAATTTCATTTGTTCAGTGCCATATTTGTACACTCTGGCTTTTGTGTCGTTCAGCGGTTTGTAATCCTGAAAATGTTGAGTGAAATTAATAATGTAATGTTTTGAATGATGATTTGAAAATTTGAAACACATGCTATTTCACAGTTTGTTGACATAAATATTATTTCATTGTCAAAATGTCTTACCGGGTATATCATGTATATTGGATAACAAGCTACATTTTCTGTATGTCTACTTGTTTTCAATATTTTCATATTTAATTTTTTATCTCGCAATAATTATTTATTTTAAATATTGCCTTCATATGAATAATGAAGTCAATAGAAAAGAAATATGTTTATGGATTAATTTCTAATAATCAATTCTTAGCTAAGAAAAGGTACCAAATCTTTGACAACAACAAATGTGAAGCAGAAATGTTGATTGTATTACACAGAATTCACTTAGATGAATTATTGAGTTTTTCAAAGCAAAATGTTTGAAATATTTTTATATCATACCTCCATTTATTGTGATAGGAAAATAATTAAATGCATTCTTTACAATTTCTTAATGACAAATTGTTGACTAATTGTATATATTTAATTTATCATTGTTCAAATTAGTAAGAAAAACAAACATATCTGATACCATTTATACTTTGTTACTTTTATAATAACAAAGTAGAAAGTTGTTACAAAACACAGTTAGCAAATACATATGGAAATGTGTTATTTACCTGAACAATGATCAACAAAGTTTGTAAATCTACAACAATGTAAAATATTTAATATAATTCCTACATTGTACAACATTGTAAGTAGAAATAAACATAAGAACAATATGCTACTGTGAGCTACTTTTACAACAATAATAGCAATGTATAAAGTGATGGTAATAATAATAATAATAGACAACATATTGTCTAACAACAATGCTAAACATGTCAAACAAAGACTGTAAAATTAACAGGTAAAATAAATTTAAATTTAAATCTCACATTAGCACCAAACTGTTTTAAATTAATTAATAGACAAATAAAAATAATAAGTTGTTGAGTTAAATCAAAGGCTGTTGTGTACACATTTCAAGATTTGTATACATACATTTTTAAAATATTAATATATTGAAATTGATACTAATAATGATCGATTCCATTCTGTACCAACTGATCATCAAATTTGACTTTCTTGCTTACAATTAACAAAAGTAGGGTATGAAATAGTGGAATACCTATGTGTAGAGGATGCATTATAACCTCTGCACTAGCTCGAGATTCCTCTAGCCTTAGTGCTGACTATAAGAGACTTTTTATATATGATCAGCACTAAGGCTAGAGGAATCTCGACCTACCTCTCCACTACCTCTCCATGCACGTACTGCGCTTTTAATGGACTAATACAATCTCTAATAATTACAATTTGCTCCAGTAGTTTTTTGTTCTTGTTGACATCGATCATCCCCACCCAGAGGACGCCCCTGAGGCTGACAGCCATGGACTTCCAACTTCTGTCCAACACCCCACTGTGAAAAAGCACCACCCACGGGTCTTGTCTCTGAAGCACCATCTCCGTAAAGTTGTTCAAAGTTAGCGGAAAAATGTCCTGAAACATCTCGTAGTCTTTGAACGCTGGTGTTTTTTCTCCTTCCCGGATATATTGACTTCCATGAGAATAGTCGAAACTTGAAATAAATAATATGATGGATGTAAAGTATAACCGTGCCATTTTTATTAACTTTCTATACCTGTATACGGAAATGCTTTACGGTGTATACCTTAACTGTGCCCTATATAATAACTATACGAATACATACTATATTTCGTTAACATATTCTATATACTTATTTGGATGTAGTGATATATACATATATACATAACATAAATTGCGTTTGGAAGTAAAATAACATATTTAATTAATAAAAGTATGTTAATAAAGTGGGTTATTAAATGTGTCTGTTTTATTATGCTGTAAATATTTCTTGGGGTATAGTATTTATCATCGACACCGGTCAGAATACGGAAGTCGATTTGTCCAAATGCGATAGGATAGTTTACCTTGGTTACGCTTGACCATTTTCTGTATGTTAGTTCTGCCCTGCGGATATCCTTTATTAGATTGGTGAATTATAAATACATATATAGAACCAGATAGCAATCATATGCACAGCATGGCTCAGAACATGTTCAGCTATTGTTATGTGTAGAATATTAGGCCTATAGTGTTATTAACCCTCTCCATGCTGGAGGCAACCGGAGATGCCCTAAAGAGCTTTGTCTGTACCTAATCCAGCAGGGAGAGTGTTAATAATGCAAGTATCAAAGTATGGGTCGAGCATGTGGAGTATATAGGCCTATATATAGCCAACAATATTTTCGACAAAATTATAATATGTTTATAATAATTATAATAGCCAAATTATAGTCTAGATCTAGCATGTTTAAACCTGCCCAAATGTATAATGATATGACATATGTATGTACGTGCTACTAAATAAATTGTTTCCAATGGAAACCTTTGAGAATGATCCAGTCGTTCATTCTTTGGTTTGTCAACTTCAACTTCCTTCAAATGCGTAATTGTTATATGCACAATAACTAGACTATTTTATATGAATTAGATAAGAAAGAACAAATAAAAAGCCCTCAACATCCGTATAGCGTTGAATGTTGCAGTAAACCTGCGAGCATGGTTCCAATGAAGGAAGCAAGTATAGAGAGTACCCATATACATTTCCGCTTTCGTTCATATAACATTCAAGATGTATATGTATTAAATAACAGAGGAAATACTACTTTTAACTAATGATAGAGTAATCAAATCGGATAAAACCTCTGAAATTGGGTCAACCTATTATGTTTATTTTCTACTCGGCAATGCACCTTTGATATCTATAGAAGATGATTGGTATGGAATTGTCTGAACTGCATATTTGTATATAAATTATTTTACATTTATATAACGTTTAAATCATAACAAAGAATGCAACAGTGAATAATTGATACTTATTTTTAGGCAACAAATGTATATCATGTGTACTTATAGCACATGCTTGTAAATCGTTCACTACGAGGAGTTCAAGCGTACACCCATCTTCGAACACTCGGCCATAAAAATTATGACAGACAATAGCTTAGAAGTAGTCGTAATAATAGAAGTTTCGAGTTTAATGGAGTTTCGAGGTGTACTTTTTTATTTATTTATTGAACACCATATATATGAACGGTACGCCGTTCATATATGGCGTTCATATAATGAATATTATAAATGCAATGGCCGGAGTAGGGAGGCGTACACCGCTTCTATGGTGTTCATATAATGAATTATTATAGATGCATATACGACGCCTCACAATTGTACACACACTAGTATGGATGATCAGCTTCACATTTAATATATATTATTAACATGTTTTCTCTGATTGATCGTGTGATTTGAGTGGCTGGTGTCGTTAGGGAATCTGTGAGCTATCAAACCCTGCCTCACGCGACCAATGATTGGCACCAAGAAAGATATAAATATCCTGCACGCCCGTAGAAACTATTCTTGTTGGCGGCGTGAATCGTCGATTTGCGTTGGAAGCGACACGTCAGAAAGTGACAGGAACATCCGCCGACCATTAATACCCTTGTACTAAATTGGTATGCACGAATTCTCATTTCACTATGAACGCATGTAAGGCCGATACACAATGCATAATTTGTATACGTTTCATATTAACTTTGTATGATTTCAAGACCTTTGGAATTGTATTTACATATAGATTTAGAACACATACATATGCAGTATGCTCTCTCTCTCTCTCTCTCTCTCACACACACACACACACAAACACACACACACGCACACACATACACGCACGCACACACACACATGTGCACAGACACACACACATCGATTTAAATATAAGTACATAAGTAGGCCTATTATTCACACGCACGCACACAAACACACACACACACACGCCACACTATACACACACATGTGCACACACACACATACACACACACACACACACACACACACACATCGATTTCAATATAACAAGGACATAAGTATATAGGCCTATATCATCAGGTTATAATCAGAGATGCACCTATATATTATACATTTGTCAACGTTTTTTTTTTTTTTATAGTGAGATGTTGCCATGAAAGGGGACGTTTCTTCTGGGGTTTTTTGCAGTCACCTTTTGATTTTTGATTTCTGCAGACTGGACGCACTATATGGCTAGTAAGGAAGTATGAACAGAACAGAATAGAACAGAAGTTTATTCTCAAGAATCACACACAGTGATATAGAGAACATAAATTAACTTAATGTATAGCCTACATATAGACCTACATAAATCTACACACGTATAGGCCTATACACAATACATTGCTGTCCGCATAACAAAGCTAGGGGGACGTTGGTTGAGACGTTGGTTGAGACGTTTGTTGACTATGAAAGGCGTTGCTGAAGATGTTTAACTCTGTCCTTGCTGGATGCTATATAGGCACAGCTCTTTTGGGCATATCCGGTTTCCTTCAGCATGGATAGAGTTAATTGCTGATACGAAAAGAGACGATGAGACGTTGTTGGTTATGAACGAATAATAATAATTCTATGTACATAACTACTAGTACTAGTATATAACATTATTTTAACGACACGCAACGTTTCGTCGGTCCATTGTCAACAATTTCAGGCAGTTAAAACAGCTATAGTGTTACGATAATGAAAGGAGACGATGAGACGTTTAAATTGTTGATATGAAAGAAGCTATAGCTGCTCACTTTTTATTTGTTTTGTCCATCTATTGAATATGATATGCACTATTTTACAAATTACAATCAACACATATTATAATTAAGGTCGATAAGACGGCATTGCTTCTTAATTTGATACCACACATTTTTATTAAATATGCACATACTTTGTATCCACAGTATAGAAATCATTGTCTATTGAATGCCGAGGCCCAATATATTCCATATATAACCTTGCTTTACTCATGTTAAATTACACATATATGTATTCATGTAATGTTGTAAAGTTGATGTATAATTACGCTATGTACATCTGTTAGCGTATAACTGTGTAGGAATACCTATAATGTATCATTTATTCTTATTATTGTAATTAATAAGATAAGCGCCTTATATTAACGTTAAATATAGCCTACTATAGTAATTAAATATTAGACCTACTCCTTAGTCAATTAAGTATTGATAAACAGACAACAGACGGGCACAGGCACACAGATATATTACGGAAAACCATTGACATATATTTGACCTAGAACTACCTAATTTACTTTTGAACAAAGAAGAAAATCAATTTTAAATAATTAATTAGGATTGCTTCCGTTTTTCTTTACTAATCAAGTCGGGAGTGTACATACAATTAAGATATCCCGTTAATCATATATACGTACATATAACAAAAGTAAAAACAAAGAGTATTTTAGGAGGGGCTCATAATTTCAGTGATTATTTTATTTCATTTTTAGTATATAGAACTGTAGTTAATATCCTTCTAGAATGCCTTTTTAACATACATGTCTAAAGCTTTCTCGGTATCAAGTGTTGTAACCCAATAATAATACAAAATATATGTTTATAAAATAAAATTCTCCAATTCAAGGGAGAGGGTGGGGAGGGGGGGGGGGTGGGGGGGTTGAGCCCCGCACCCCACCCCCACCCGTGGATCTGCCCATATCATGCCTATAGGCATAACCTATAAAGAGTTGCTATTTCTAGTATAATTCACGTCTTGTATACAGTTGCCATTAATTCTAGAATTATTTATTTCGATATTCGCCTGCCTTGTTATTGACATTGACCAAATAATTATACCCCTAAACCTAGATTATATTTGATTTTTTATTCGAGTGAACTATATATCATTGCAGTGGCAGTGCGCACCCTATTTCACGCCTGAAATTATGTTTTAATTAGTATTAAAAGGACACATATTAGGCCAAAATTGAACTTATTCATATAGGGATAGATTGCTCACAAATTAATATTTATTATTATCACAAAACCAATATGTATGTCGTACGCTGAGTATAGACCGTCACTAATATTAATAATATTGTAAAAACAAGTTTTTAATAAAAAAACAATTGAATAGGTTTTATTTGTAGATTTCATTGTGGTTTCCCCCCAAAAAAAAACCTTGTTCACGTGCTTTCGATTTGATATTTGAACAATAGACAAAATGTAGCCTATATGAAAAATAGGCTAGCTAGCCTTAGAGCCTATTTATAAGTGATGCTGATCTGCTGATTATGCTGATATAAAATATCTGTTAAAAGCAAATAGCATGTAGATCTGCATCTAATGCCGTGGATATAATTTGAACAATAAAAGAATATTATATAGTCTATAAGAATTGTGTTTATTTGTATGGTTATAGAAGTTCGTTGAATTCCTAATTTTGATCAGGCGATTCTAGTTATGCGTAGTATCTATAATAGGCCTATATAGGCATAGGCCTAATTCATTATTTTTCTTTAATAATAAAACAACGTTCTTGCTAATCAACCACCATCATTATGAATCCAGTATCACACAATAAGTGTTTATTTAACACTTCGTTCTAACTAGACCTAAGCCTAATTAGCTGGGGACGTAGTTAACACATAGGCACTCATTATTCGAACTGCTCTCAAATCTTCGACAGCCATCGAAACGTACGTGTCGATGTTGGGGGTCACATATTAGGTCAAAGTTCACTTCACAGGTTTCCACGACAGGTGTCCGCTTAATTTTAAGACGTAAACGACCGTTTTACTTCTCAACTAAGTAATTTTATTGATTAACATAAGCTATTTTTCATAATATTGACAAATTATCATCAAAATATCTATCAAATCTTGCAATGTTTTCATTTTGCAGCGCCCTCTTCCGTCTCAGTTTGCCGCCATTTTGAAGAGAACCCAGTGTTTGTGTGAGAAGGACCAGCTATTGAAACGGAGAAAATCAAGAGAGCGAAATGGACGGGTAGGTTTCGATGTTGACAACTGTTCATTTACCAAAATACTATGCGACTATGTCGAAAAAAGTAACATGTAGCAGGGTACTTATTGAAAAACAGCTGTCAATTGTCGTCATTGTGTTCTTTGTTGTCGCCATGCCTCGTCATCGAGCTTCGTATATAAAACTTTCCGGTTGCAGTTTATTTCACTGATTGCATACAATTGCTGGAAGCCAAGTGTTCTTATCGATGCACACTCATTATAGTATGTCCTAAAGCACACTGTCAGCGGTTTTTGAGGCGTGACATGGTTTTTATTGGCGATATTTCAGTTATAAAATGCTGTTCTCACGTGCTTCCTGATTGACTTGTCAAAACACGGGTGGCGATTTGGTTTGTCTACTGACGACCTAATTAGATAAATGTTATGACTACTAAGCTTCAGAGATGTCTAGGCTATTAAGACAAGTTCCTTGAACTGTTGGGTCATATCTTGTCATCGTTTATTGATCATGAGTAAGAAGTATCTTGTGTTTACTTCATTCAGTTGATGACGTCATGGCCTCATGAATGAAAACGTAAACGCCATCAATTCTTTTATAAATGTTGTGATTTTAACCTGGTGATTTTGTATGAATATACATCCCAACACTTAAGCTACATATCGGAGCTCCGGTCAAGTTGAAATAAAACCATATTATTTATAAAAACAAAAAATTACTAGGTCTAAGCCCTAATCCTAAATTATGTTTTATTACATTTGTTTTTTTACATCAAGATTCTGTCAAAATAAAATATAATATTCTTTATTTTGCTATTGTATCATTAACGATACTTGCTTGCAAGCAATAGCAGCAAATGAGCAGGTGGATATTTTTTTTATTATATTCAACAATCTGATTTAATTAATGAAAAGAGTCAACCTGAGCCACTTTAACAGTATATAGCCATTACCAGCAACATCTGTTCTATTTGAGTTATAGGTGGCATATTTATCTGTGATTTTATGTTCAAGGTATGGAATACCTATATCATTCTTCACATGATTTATTTCGAGTGGAAAAATATACACTTTCTGAATATTAGAAATGATCCGGGTTAAGACTCTATCTTTGTGGTTGTACCAGCATACCATTGTGCTATTTCGTCTTCAATACGGACACCACAATGTTATGAATTTCTACTCGCCCTTAGGATACCTTGCGAACCCTGAATATTGTTATTATTTCTTTTAATTGAGTGTTTAAAGTCACTTTCAAGATTATTTCACTTAAGGCACATCTTGTTATTGTTATTTATTATTATGGTTAAATGTTGGATTGGTAATGTAGGCATGGTGGGGGATGGTTCAGAAAAAGACTAGGTTAATACCTTCAATGTGCACCCTGACAAACTAAGAACACCCTGGAAACATCTGTGCATGCAAATAAACAGTTGTATGCATAGCAGATGTCTTGTTCCCCTGATCCCTGTCCAGATTCTGCTGCTGCAAAGCATGCGGACAGAAAAGGATGTATCGTCAGGTTTTGTGTTGTTGAGCCAGGTAGAAATTTAACTCTCTATGCTCGAAGGCAACCAGAGATGCCCTAAATAGAAAGCAGTGCCTGTTCCTAATCCAGCATGGAGAGGGTTATTAAGAAGTGATACAGTGTTTAAATAGTAAAGAGGGACCAGATTTGGGAGTAATGTGCTAAGAGATGAAAAGATGGTTTTGTGTTGAATAGTAATGGACTGAGGTTTGTGTTAATTTGATGATGGAGATGGTGATAGTGCAGTTAAAATGTTTGGACTTTGGAGACAAATCCTGGGGGCTCGACATCAATGTTTGCGAATAAAAACTGAAATAAAATAAAAAATATTTGCAAAAGTTATCTTTCTGATGTGATATTGATAGGATGTAGAGTGGCAATGCAGACATCCTCCTTTTTTTGGGGGGGGTTTAAAGTCGCTTTCTAGAATCTT
>JAUTBV010092975.1:0-17803 GCA_032361325.1 Lepetodrilus fucensis | reverse complement strand
TGCCACTCTACAGTCAGTGCATCCTATCAATATCGCGTCAGAAAGGTAACTTTCGCGAACATTGATGCGGGGCCCCCTGGGCGGGATTTGAACCTGGAACCTTTGACTCAAAAGTCCAACACTCTACCACTGCGCTACATCCCACCCCAAATACAACTGTATTCATATCAACTCACATCCCTGATATTCATATCTACTTAAAATTAAATATGGCTAATGTCCACATAAGAACCGCCATGTACAAACTTCATAATTATTTGTGTGAACATTTAGAGTAAAACATAAATTGATCAAGTTTCCATATTATTTCAAAGTATTTTCACAAGATTTCAACTCAGTGAGTGATTATGTCTGAACTGTGCTTGATATTACATAGAGTAAAATATGTCTAAAACTTTTGCAATTTAAATAAATGATATACTGTGTACATCTCAGAAAGTTGTGACAATATAAAAGTAAAAAAGTTTGATGTGTAAATGTAAAGTAATTTGTATCTTCCTCTGCAAAATAGTTTGTAATTAATAAAGCAATTTTAAAAAGTCATAGATGAAAAGATTATGTATACATACTTGAAATTAAATTAATTGATAATATTTGCATATAAATTTAATTAAAAAGAAAATGAATGTGTAATAATATTAATTGCCCGTTACATTTTCAACTTACATGCTTTACAGATATACAACATGAAAAACATAAAATGAAACATGCAACTTCCCAAATGAACATACACAATACAATACTATATATTACATTGACATGCAATCATTGATTCAGGAAGTAGTATCTCAAAACCTCCTACCCACGCTAAATAAACTAACTTACTAAATTTAATTTATCTCTAAAATTCTTAATTTGAAATCACATAAGCCTGTGAAATATTTGTTCCCATAGTTTAATAACTGTGTTGCTATAGTTACCAGGTATTCACTGCTGGGCCAGACGGGCTAACTTCTATGTCTACAGGTTTGGACTTATGCAAGGGGGCGTAACTGTCCATGTAATGCGAGTGAATCACCACTAAATTCCTGATAGGACTTGTCGAGATCTATACGCCACCCACGCATGTCAATGTCTGAATTGAGACCTACTTGAAAAGATTTCACATTTCTGGAGTCGCAAATGATATAAAAATAATACTGCACAAAACGTTGTACATCAAATAATTCGAAAGATAAAGCAGCCAGATTTGTATGTCAATAAGAATACTCAGAATTACAGGTTATCTAGCAGCCTGACGTGCATGTGAATGGAAAATATTCTTAATTATTTGTAATCAAAAAGCGCATTTAAATACATTACATTGTAAATAACACACATTACAACAGTTCTGTTTTGTCTTAATTAATAAAGATCATCATGTACACTAAATGATGACAATCGGATAAATAAAATGAGAAGACACTCACATGATTAACATACAAACCTCGATGATCTACATCGATCCAACAGGAATACACAACATAGACAAGACAAGACAATTCACACATACGTTAGGAAGAACATCGTCAATGTAAGAAATCGGAAAGAAAAACGAGTACACAGTTTCAAAACCAGAGTCCTCAGAAAACACATCCAGATCCTCCTGTGACTAAACGTGAAAGTGTCGTAACACATCAGGTGTACCTAGAAATACTTTGCACTTGTACATTAATATCTATATCACCGACCCGGTTATACAATACGGGTAGGTGGGATTAAGTCATGTGACACGATTCGAAACACAAAGTCCACAATAAATTTTATTTGTCTGGTTAGGGTTTTGGAGGAGAAAAAAAGAAACGATTTGAATAATCTTTGAATGAGGGAAAGGATAGAACTGTCGGGAGATTTTATGCATGAGTGAGCACGTATTGCGATTGAGCTGACGGGACGAAAATCACCAAGACGTGGTTGGTCAATTTCGCGTATGTCGTAGCAAGGTTGATACTAATCGTAAATCAAACAGTATACCTGTGTGAACATAGTGAACATGCCTCCATACATGTTTGAACAAACCTTCCGCATTTATATGCCTCGTTACATCACAAACAAATATTTCGACAGCCCAATTGTTTGGTCTGGATATGAGATATGGTACTTTATGGTAAATCATAAAATGTTTGCGACAGTAAACTTATAGTTGCTGCCCGATGATATTATAGTCCTACAAATTACGTAAAATGAAAATGAAGGAAACTTTAAACGCCTTTGAACAATTCATTATGCTCATAAAAAGTTGGGGATTTACAGCATTCTAATTGAGTAATATTACATAAAACAAACCTTCAATTCAATTAATTTCTAGATTAAATTTTCATAACATATAGTGTCATAATTTTCAATTAACCGTCATGTCTAAACTACAGAGATTAGTAAACCTTGCTTGTATCATTACAACACATTGCAAAGTCAAATTACTAGTAACAGAAAGTTTGAACTATCATTGTTTTAATGAAGAATAATGTTGTGTCCAAGAAAATTAAAGAAATTGCATTTAGAGTATGATGTTTAACGAATGATATACTTGTTTACATCACATCGGGATCGACACTGAATGAATTACATGAAAATTACCTCAAAACCCAGTCTAGTAAATCACACCCGTCTCTGCTAAATCATACACTAAGTCTGGTAAATCACACTAAGTCTGGTATAAATCATACCGAAAGTCTGGTAAATCACTCCCAAAGTCTGGTAAATCACACTCAAAATCTGGTAAATCACATCAAGTCTGGTAAATCATACCCAAAGTCGGGTAAATCACACTTTCTGTTTAAATCACTCAAAGCCTGATCACATCACGTCTGGTAAATCACACCAAGTATATGATATATGTACTTGAAAGTAAAAGTTAAAGAGATAAAAGCCGGAGTACATCACAGGTCAGAAGATACATGTACAGATACTGTTGTCAGTAATGATAGCGAGGTTGAAATGTACCTGTTCAAGGTTTGACGACCGGTGATATGTACCCGTAGCAAACTATGACACATTCGGAAATATTTTCATTATATTATTCTGGTCCCTGTTCCACAAAACGATTGTAGCGCTACAAGTCGGAATTCTATAATTATGGAATAGGAGTTCTGACCTAGCGTGAGTGAGTGAATATGGAGTTTTAACGTCACTGCGGGAATCTTGCGACAATTATGACCTAGCAAACTGTGATATGACATACAAAGACATGTCTTTATGTATTAGTCTCAATTCCACGGAAAGTGTGTAGTGCTACGAGATTCGTAACTCCTATACGTTAATTATGGAATTAAAATAATTCTCGTAAAGTAACATATGCAGAGTGGACATTCGGTACTTGAAATTGGTATTTAATTGTGATGTTTCTATCCTAGGCTAAAACCAATTATAGATTTGGACTTATTGAGCCTTTTCCTTGCCGATTTCATTAAAACTGATGCTCCTTTGGGTACCTATGAATTGCCTGTAGTGCGACAAAGGTTGAAGGGTGAGACAATCAGGCATGAAATAACCTTATGGAAAACACTAAACATGATGGGCCTTAAAATCACAAAACGAATTTATTTATTTTTTAAATAGGGTTATTTTCGTGTTTTTATATAGAATCACCTTCTGTATCGACAATGTTCGCACAAATTCTATCAATTTTTACACAACTGTGGTCCAATATGGGACACATTTCACACTATGATTTCTACCACTGTAATACTACTATAGTACTAATAGTATTACTGTTACATGTAGTGTAAAATTATATACCATGTAACACAAATGTAAGACAAATACCTTATGACAGTCTATGAGAAAAGCTGGTGTGATTGCTCTCGTAGGTAGTAGAAGGTACAGGAATTACATAGTTCTCCGAATGATTCCAATTTCGAAGAAATTACACACTACAGAAATCTTCATGGTTCGTCATTCTTATTTGTATAGACCCTGTTTAAACACTGGTAAGCATATAACAATCCAAACAAGACCTAACAAGCATAACAGTAGGAGACCCCCTATAAATCTTACGTGGACTCACCCTGCTGTGGCAACAGGCCATACCAACAGTGCAAACAGGGGTGGGGGGAGTAATCAAAATTTGGCATTCGGCCAAAACCAACCCAATGCTTAGCCTTCCTTCCTGGTTGAAGAATGTCACAAGAATGTTTGTTCAGCAATAGCTGTCTAAAGAATCCAGATACGCATTGAAGTGATGACATGAAACCTAGCAAATACATACCTTGAATGTATCTATGTACACTATACCTAACTGACCATCTGATCATTATGCTTGATTAGGGCCAGAGGAATTTTTAACTAGGCCCAGGAACTGTATATCATTAAAATTACACCTGTAGGTATACAAGTAGATACTTACCTGAGGAATTATGGCGAGATTCTGTGACACATGGCTGCTTGTTTGCAAGACTGACCTGTCTGGGTAGTGGTAGTATGGATACCCACCTTCATCCTGTAACATGGTGGGGGGGGTACCATGAGACACAATCACCCCCCACCAGCACGCCACAGACACCATGGTCTGCCAACACACTGATCAGAAGTGACTACTACATTCAATGTAGTACACCTTATATAACACCTGTGTTACCTTAAATATGTGTGGGTAGATAGATATAGATATATAAATAATGCTTAGCTACCACTAGCTTCCTAGAAATATAGAATAAGTGATATGGTTGGTTATCTTGAAGTAAATATTGGCTATTTACGTCCATGATGTAAACATTATGGGTCACATGATTCCTGAAGATTAGTTTTCAATATTGTATTTCCTTGATCATCATGTGATAATTTCCATAATGTTGTTAAACACACATCAGGATATTTCACTTGCTGCAGTACTTTCAGTGATCTTGTGATAATATCCAGAGCTCAAGACTAATATATGCCCGACGTACAGGGGCAAGTAAAATTTCAGTGTTGGCAACCAATTTTTTAACATATTGCACCTATGGTGCCTTTGCAACTTGTCCTGACTAGCCCTGTGGGCAAGTAACTTAAAATGTTAGTCTGGAGCCCTGAATATCGCATCAGAAATGTAACTTTCGCGAAAATTGATACCGGGGTCCCTAGGGCAGGATTTGAGCTCTGAAGTCCAAAGGTTCTACCGCCGTGCTACCACCCGTCCTTGGGATCTCTCAAATATTATACTGCTGTTAATTTTACAGTATTAATATTAGACTCTCCTTAAAGTTAATATCCAAGACCAAAATTAAAATACATGCAGAAATTCACAATTTTTCCTGTCGAATTTCGTCTGCGTATCGTTGCAGTGTACCTTTTTTTTTTAAAACATACTACAAAATTCTGCGACTTTCCATTGCACGTGACTGTCGTAACGAGATACTGATTGCTGGTGATCTATGGCCTGAGGTGTGCTGCACGATGTTCGTTGTCTATCTGTCTCGTATAGCTGACATGTCAACAGATAACGCCAAATTTTAATCTCGTGCTAACTAGTATATTGTAATGTCATCTACTGACAGTCCATTTTTTCAACCTATTTGTGCAACAGACACAATCTACAATGGAGTGCCTCTGTGAGATGATTTTGATGATAATAATAATAATAATAATAATAATAATAATTATTACATGTATTATTATTACAATTCTTAACAATACTATTACATGTACTACTAATTATTATTATTACTATTATTTATATTATAGTACATGTACTACTAATTATTATTATTACTATTATTTATATTATAATGCTTAACTAAATAATATTAATTTAAAAAATGTGTATTATATAATGTGCCAAGTTCATGATTGATTACATGCTCAAAGTAAGTTGCTTATTATTACCCTAGTCAATGGATCTGTGTGCATTCTCAACTCTCTGGGATAGTACAACAACATGTTGTTATTGTCTAGACACAATAATATTAGCTGTAACATTGCCATGTCATCCTACCTACCGGGTACCCATTCCCTGATGTGTGACAAATCAACATACCGGTATATTGATGGAAATCATAAGTTAACCCCTTAAAACAGCAATGTCCATAACCCTGTGAACGACAAATGCCCATAGCCCCATGAAATACAGTACAGTGTATAACCCCATGAAACTTCAATGTCAATAACCCCATGAAACACCCCTGTCCATAGCCCCATGAAACACCAATTTACATAACCCCATGAAACACCAATGTCCATAACCCCATGAAACAACAATTTCCATAACCCCATGAAACACCAATTTAAGTAACCCCAAGAAACACCAATTTACATATCCCCATGAAACAACAGTGTCCATGACCAATTCCCATGAAACACCATCATCCACAATGCCACATAAAAAAACCCAAACACATTCTTCATGAGCACACATCCACAAATGCATTTATCCATAAACCCATGGTCCATGAAACACGCCATTATATCACATGGTCATGTAGTACACCATTATTGATCTCAATAGACATATGACATAATTTATGAGCGTGTCACCGGTTTCGAGCAGTGTCTCGCTTGGAATGACATCCCACCCACAGAATGCACTGTAACCACCCTACAGTCGGTCTCTACATGAGCGAGCAAGCCTGATAATCTATATATCCCCGTCGATCGGCCGTTTTGAGTCCCTCTGAACGTCAAGGTATGACAAGTACCCACTGACAAGTACCCAGAACACGGCAGAACTTGTCCGCACATACAGACATGAAAACGGCAATATTGATTAATAACAAGTTACCACTGGTAATGAATAGAGCTGGGAAATCTTGCATACTGTAACATACAGGTCTGTCTGGCTGCTAGTGAACACCTAGCCAGCTGAAAATAGTTTTGTTGGAATTTCGACATGTAAAAGATATGTTAAGAAAACTCTAGCTTTCATCTGTTTTATGCTGGGATAAAAACTGGTTAAATACTCCTGTCTTAACTATTTTATACTCTTAACATTACTTTGTTAAAATTAATGGAGCAATAATACGTCTTATAAAAAATAAAAAAAGTCAAATAAAATGATAATTAATTGTAAAGAAATTTGAGTCTACATTTCAAGCACTCACATATATCTGAAATGTGTAGTAAAGATAAGAATTGATATGGATATAAACATGAACAATTGTCAGTAAAAAGATTATTCAATGAACCAATAGCTTGAACAAGGATATATATTCAAACCACCCGTACTCCTACCCTACACATCGACATCACTTATACCTGCTTTAAATTCCTCTACAGTACGCCAACACGATCGACAAACCATTACATCACAACAATTATTTTTTTCACAGTGTCTATCTCACCTTCAATGCCCTGTAGGTCTCTGTCGATTACTTGATTACTGATTACTGGCCAAAGTCCAGAGGGTCTATCCACTTTGGACAAATCTCATCCAAACATTCAGCTGCTGCGATTGACAAGGAAAGTGTGACATGGTGTCTAAAAATAGGTATCATGTGACCAGATCAGGCCTAGACATGTACAATACCACCGCACAAGGAAGAAAGGTAGGTATATATATATATATGTACCTACTGCAATGTAGGTATGTAGTATAGCGAGATGGGTAGGTACACAGTGTATGTGTGCAATATAGGGTGCGGAATAGTGAGGTTTCAGGGCTTATGTCATCTGTAGAGATATAACACTTGTGTATATGAATACATACTGATAAAGATTAGTCTATATTGATTAGAATTTTTTTTATTATATGTGACTAGTCAGTCAATATCAGTTCAAAGAATAATTATAATATAACAATAATAATAATTATTATTATTTCAAAACTATTTGTTATTATTATTATATTTTTTTTTTAATAAATATTTGTTAGGTAAAGTTAGACTTAAATAAGGAAAAGTAACATTATCATTCTGAGAGTATTATTTACACATTTTTAAAATGATATAAAAACAATATTTTTATTCAGATTAAAATAATTAGTTTTCAAGTCAATTTCAACAATATCTCAGTAGTGTGTTTACAGTGGGAGGACAACCTGCAATAACTATAAGTTTCAGTGGGACTTGAGTATCACCATAATGCCATCTAGTACAGATATGTACCCAAGGTAACAAGTATACACCACATTCCGATCGACCCTGCAAAACCATGACTCCACTGCAGCACTGCCGGCCACAGAACTGGATTCAAACTCAGACCATTTAGCTTTCTAGTTCGCCTCACTATCCACTGTGCTAAATCATGTGACTCATTAGTTATAAACAATATATTTGTCCAAAACGAATGACATTATCGTCACAGTGCTAACTCTGTGATAATGTATATATGTATGATGTCACAGTATGGGGTCCACTTGGGGTTGGAAAGGTCAAGTGGTGGGCTCGACACAGTTTTTTTGTCATATGCTTACACTGTCACAGTAAAGGCAGAGTCACAAAAATCCAGATAATGATAACAATATTGTTGAAAAAGAAAATCTGTTATAAGCGCAAATGTAGTACACAGTTATATGTAGCAATGATAATGATAATGAGATTTCGTTAGTTTGACGACTACAGTAAAATGACATTTGGAACTTCTTAATTAGTTAAGTTGCTACAATAACCCGTACAGATCCTCATGAGACTCATGCTTAACCTATTAAATTCTCACCATGTAGTTTGAGATTCATTAATATTAATTAAATTGAAACAAGATTTTGTCATAGATCATGGGCAAGTCTTTGATAAAAGTCATATAGTTTGGAACTGTTTTGTTTTTAAAATTTTTTTTATTTTTTAAAAAATAATAATAATAACAAATGTTTCAGGAATTGTACTACAAGCCTTGCATGACTAATATAATACTTCAAATGGCATTAAACTCTATAACTTGCTCATGTTAATAGGAAGTGCACCTTTAACACCCTTAATCCAACCCTCTTTATAAATACAATCCTCTTAGCAAAGACCCTCTCATCATAAAAGTGTCTACATTGACTTAAAGGCCTATGCACATGCCAAACAAAACGCCATTCAATATTCTCAATATACCACCACGTAGAAAGGGAAAGTATATATACTACACGAGACAAGACATGAGACACAAGAGACAGGTACACTCGGCTTTCCACAGGCTTTCCTCAGGACTCTAGTTACATTTGATAGGATTCCGAGAAGCATCGGCATTGCGCTATCGTAACACGTAGCGACAGATAAACAGAGACGCATACACAACACTAGAGATTCAACAAGTAGAAGTTTGGTGCCCAGTTTCACGAAAACTGGATAGCTTAACCTTGTCGTATATGGGGGCATCTCTACTATTTTGCCACACAACAGATAATGCTGTCTTTCGAAATAAAATACAAGATTGTATCATTCCCGCAGTTCCAAGGATTATAATTCCCCACTCGCTCTGCAGCCCAATCCATTTCTCCTAATGTTTACAGTACCCTACGGGCTATAGTGGAATTTTTGTTTTTTGTTGTTGTTATTTATATCAGTATTCGAGTGAGTGAGTGAATATGGAGTTTAACGTTGCTGCAGGAATCTTTCACCCATTTGCGACAACATTATTCGAGCAAGTACGTTTAAAAGTTAAGTTCTATCCCTACTGGTATAACCACATCACTCCCTTAGTCCCCCATTAGTAACAAGCGGGCTGGCATTTCATTTCACTCATGAGAGTCATAGAAGCTTATTGTGATCAATTTTTCATCAACCAAAAATTAATGCTGTTTAAATTTATTCCTTAGCCAAGAATTGAGACAATTTTTAGTGTTAATTATATATTTAACACTGACTTTCATAGTAATGTAGATACTATTAGTTCTAGGTTTGTTAACTTCCTTGACTATCTAGAGAGTTTATCTACTAGACATACTGATAGCGATTAGATAAATCTATTGTATATGGTCATATTTTTTTGGTAGGGTAAGATTTGATTGTATGGAGGCATATTATTGACTGCATAAACACTTGTTCAATAGGGACAGAAAGTCTCGCCTGGGTGACACCTAATCAGTGACACACCTAATCAGTGACACCTAATCAGAGATACAGCATAAGATACATGCAAATTGAAGTCATGTTTAATGAAAATCTATATGGTGTAGTTGGACAATGTAAGGACAGGCTTTGGTAATAATATTCCAATGAGTGAGTGAATATAGAGTTTAACGTCGCTGCGGGAATCTTTCACCCATTTGCGACGATAATATTCCAATGAATGTAAATCACAAAAATATCTGTACACCAAATATATTGTGAACATTATAGTGTAGTTGCTAGTGGCGCTTGCAATGGTTGCAATGAATTACCTTGATATTATTTTTAGAATTTTGTACTCGTATATAGTATGCACCCCGCGTGAGAGGTCAGTTTTGGAGGATAAAAAGTGTGCATTATACACAGGAAATAACGGTACGTCTGCATCATGACGTTTTCATGTGACATCACATTTGGGACATCATCAGCAGGCTTGAGGAAATCAATGTGGATGTTTGACCAGTTATGTCACAGGATTTAAAAAGAATCACTGGCTATCTCCTGTCAAGTTATGGTCCATATCCACTTGACATTTCTTCCCGGTATCTATGGAAAGTTACAGATAAAATACCTGCTTAAATTATGTTTCCATTTAAAATTATCCCAATTTTCATACTTGAAAATCAGCTTTTAAAATGACCAAACTAAAATCCTGAGCGTAAATTCCTTAAAAAAACACTCATTCAAAACAGCCGATTTATTTGATTTAACCCTAGTTTATTTAACCCTAGTATGTATAACCCTGGTCCTATTAAAATCACCCAGGAAGGACATGCAAATGACGTTCATTCAAAATGGCAAATTTTAAAACTTTAAATCCAGGACTTAAAATTGAATACACCTCGCCCTGATATACTCCGACATGTTTGTTAAAGAGGACCCTCCCAGCACCGATCACACCCACGTTTCTTCTCCGTATCAATACCAGTTACGAAGCCACAGACCATACAGCCAGGCCTTCAGTGTGGTGTATGGTCGGTATTGACGACTGCTTACGCACAGCTGGCCCATTCAGACAGCGTATTGCATCGACACCAATAAATACGGCAGTTAAACGCTTAGAATTACAAGTATGGAGTTATGCCATATCGCTATAAGAATTGCTGACGTGGCTATTTTTGTTTAGAAGAGTACTTTGTGGAAGTATGATTATCAAGGACGACAAGTTACTAATTGTTATTTTTAAACGTGACTACTTAGTGTATGTTCTGTGAATGCGTGAACATATTCGTGGAAAATGAAAGCTCCTGGGGAATGAGATATATAATCTTACGTGTCAATAAACTAATATAAATGATATCATTTATAATACTACTAAAGTACTCATGTGATTAATAATTATCATTTACCAGTAATAGATAATTGTATTGTATAGTAATACAATTATCTATGTCTGGACCTTAGATTATTTAGGTACGACCTCATGCGCAAGCACACATTTTATATCTGTAGGGATTTGTGAACAAATGAATTGCGCATGAAATTGTACTAAAAAACCCATTTCATAACTTAAATATAATTTGTTTACCTGTATCTCCCTGAAACTTTTATAGTACGACTTCAGGCTCAAGCTCAAATTTTATACATGAAGTTGTGAACAAATGAGCTGAGCATGCGATTGTACAAACAAAAAAATTCATAATCTCGAGGCCAGATCTATTCAATCTGTCTCCTCTTTTCATATGAAATATAAATAATTACAAACATGAAATGTGTTCACCTGTCTCAGTTTTGTCTAAACAGTTCAATGTAAGCTTCCTCAATCCTGTCCTGGTCACAGCCAGTAGATTCCTAGAGTAAGTGTGTCTGGCAGGTCAGATGTAGTAGGTAATATTAATATAACGCTCATTGATTCAGCTCAACATCCTGTCCTACAAGCTCTACGTAATATGTCAATAAAGCCTGCAATTGTAACATCTTGTCGACCGATTTTGTCATTCATTATCTACAATTCATCGTCTCCTTTTTAAAAAAATCTTTATTTTATTGTATATGCCATGGAATTTATGCACATAAAATAGTATAGCCTCTATGAATATAAAATATTTATGAACATGTTAATTAATATTTAAATTTATTTTATGCTATAATATTCTTCCTCTAATTACATTTTATAGTTTATGATTGTGTAATGTGTGCAGGTAACAAATTAAACAATACTGTATATATACAACACTTCCTATTTTTAATAATTTTTAAAAAAAAGAAGATTTCTTAAATTTAAAAATAAACTAAAAATAGACAAGACTCAATTTGATTATGGGTTCATTTCAACTTGCAATTACAAGCTACAACACTATCAGTAGCCTATCCTCAATAGAGACTTATACCTTGATAATCAAGTATTACAACTGATAGCCAAAGTTGAAATACCTATACAGCAACACAATGAACATGACAATGATACTTGTAAGACGATCGCGTAAACCTTATTAAAAGTGGTCTTAAAGCGTCTCAAATTTCGAAACAAGTGTATCATTTTGAGGCGTTTGAAATACCAGTATTTGAAGAACAGAGCATGCCCTATAAATTGATGTTGATTTGAAAGTCTGAAATCAATTTCCAAGCATTTACTGTAAATCATTAAATTAATGCGAGCAGAATATTAATGCGAAAAATGCGACCGATGTATCGCATTTAATTGCTGCGCATTAAAGGCAAGTACTGGTGAAAAACATGTATGGAGACATGACCGTTCGCATTTTATTGGTGTCGCATTTACGTCTAAAATCTAGCGGTCACATTAAATTAGTGTGAGTGAGTGAGTGAATATGGAGTGTAACGTAGATGCGGGAATCTTTCACCCATTTGCAACAATTAAATTAGTGACGCATTAATTTTGTGATTTACAGTAAAGAGAGTGAATAACATTTTTAATTTGTACTTTTAAAATGTATGAATCCAAAATTCAGCAGTGGAAATAGACTAATATGATCGAGCAAATTGTCATTTTCTAGACTATTTCACTGATCCAGCATTATGTTTTAAGTGGGAGGAAAACCTGACACAGCTATGTTACAGTAAGACCCACAACCCAGGGCTGATACAGCTCAGCCAAGGGAGATAATATAATCTGCACGTTGTGTTGCATATCAAATAGGAATTTGCACATCATGTGGCACATGTATATCACTGTATATCAAACCATGACAGGTATTCATCTACCCATGATAACTGACAGCCAATCACAATTGCTGGATTTATACATGTTGTGAAGCCACTTACTGTTATGCTTAACAATCATCATAATCATAACAAAAACAACAAGACTTGTTATATTTGCATTAAACTTTTAATTCAAAAAGGGAAAAATATACAAGAAATTGAATTTAAATTAAATTATTGCTTTACGTCGCAGCTGGAATATTTCATCTAAATGCAACAAGAAGCAATGCACATTTATACAGATCATAGCATGACATTTAAAATTCACACTTCCCTTGTTCAGCGCTGAAAGAATGGTCTCGGACACAAATTAAGAAAACCAGCCAATGGATCTCCTGAAGCAGCAATCGGCATCGAAGAAATTTTCCGTGCCAGAGAAGATACCACCAGCTGTGTTCACAAGCCTATTGTACTGTAAACACGGCATGGTACCCTCTCCAACATGGTACCCTCTATAGCATGACATGTGGTACCCTCCAAAATGTGACATTGAAACATCCAGATGATACCTTCCATGTTTAGTACCTTCCAGAACATGATACCATCCAGACATGATACTATCCAAAACATGATACCCTCCAGAACATGGCATATGGTACCTTCCAGAACATACCCTCCAGAACATGGCATATGGTACGTTCCAGAACATACCAAACAGAACATGAAACTATCCAGAACATGAAATCATCCAGAACATGATACCATCCAGTACATGGCATATTGTACCTTCCAGAACATACCCACCAGAACATGAAACTATCCAGAACATGATACCCTCCAGTACATGGCATATTGTACCTTCCAGAACATACCCTCCAGAATATGAAACTATCCAGAACATGATACCCTCCAGTACATGGCATGTAGTACCTTCCAGAACATGATACCCTCCAGAACAGTATGTGGTACCATACCAATCTTGATGGTAAAGTGGTACCCTCCAGTACTAAGTGAATGATAACCTCCAGAACATGGTATACTCCAGAACACAAGTACTACATTCACCAATACTGAACACAGTACCGTCCAAAACATTCTATGCAGTACCAGAACATTCTACGCAGTACCGATGATATCTAGAATTTACAGAATGATATAACCTTTTAGTGAGTAACAATCCATTGGATAATATATGTTGCCCTTTTGAATATGCTCCTGAATATACATTCTACTTCTAGTCAAACCTTCTGAAAAGACCATTGAAACCTATACTGAAGAATACTGGTATCCTTACGCTTCCAAAATAAATAGCAACCTGTAGATTTGTAGCTTATTTCACCAATCAAGTTATGACCGTAATTAAAGGACATATTCTACATCACAAAAATATATAAATAATAAAACAAATGAATGGAATAGAATAGAAAGACTAACATGAAATTGAAAAGTACCTGATAGCCAATACAAAGAGTAAACTAGTGTTTTACGTGACAGTAGGAATTCAATACAGAGAACCAGGTTAGGCTTTAAATAATGAAGATATTACAACTCTACTACCAAGAAATACCTTCAAAGTTTTTACAAGCAATACAATGAAATAAGCTAAGCCATAAAACTGAAAAAATATTTGCTTACCAAAGAATAATGACTGCCAAAGGCTTTTAAAGTGTTCACAAGCAATAACAAAACATTACCAAATGTTGTATATCCGTGCCTGAAATATATCAGGCAATGCTCCACAGGCAATGCTCCACAGGGATATTAAAACATCACACTCGAGAAGTAACCACTCTGAATATGAAATATTCGAAACATATTATTGTTCAATTATTTATGCAAAAACTGCGGAAGAGAAAGAAAAAAACTACAACACAATGTGAAAAACCTGTAACCGAATTTGCGAGCTGAGACAAACTCAAACCGAAGTAAATCTTTTCTAAACAACCCTGAACAATCAGTAAACAACCTTAACAAATCCGGCATAATCAGGCGACAGAGGAAATATCTACACGTACAATCGTGAAATGAAACAAAGCCATCCACAAATATCATCTCTGTTGGATTGTCAACAGAGAGAAGACGCCAAGATGGTTCCTTCAGCAATAACATGGATGGTGACGCTGCAGCAACTCAGCAACAGTCTACAGCAACGAGACAACCATAGCTGCCTGAGAACAATCCAAAGAGACAGTTCCATCCTGATATCTTTGTTATCTTCAGAGTCCATGATGTATGTCCATGGATAAACACTTAAGAGCTTCTGGTAAACCTTCATCAAACACTACAGTCGGTTTCTTCGTTGAGACCACATGTTCACTCTCCCTCGGAGCTCCAGTTTCGACTGAACACAGAGTTCGAACACCTCTCAATTTAAGCAAGTCGGTTGCCACACGGAACTGCCGGTCTCACCGCGAGGTGGCGCCACGGTCCGTGGTCCGGCGCGATGCAAGGCAGCAATGCCAAACAGCTCCATGCGCGACTGTTGACACTGATGAGCCATATTTATGTTGACAAACTTTGCCGATTGTGCCGCATGCTCGAACGCCGGTTGTCGTTTAAACACCGACCGGTCGCCGACAGACTCTTTAAAATAACCCATGGCCGAATTTCCACTCGTCCTCATGATATTTGGGCTGAAATGCCGCGGGTTTTGAGTTTGGCGCGTGTCAGAAAGTTTGCTTTGTCGGGATTAGCGTGTCGGTGCCAGGACCCACAATGCATTGTGCAGGGGGGGTGGGGGGGAGGGATTTGACGGACGTTACGTGACTGGTCACTAATTGTTTGTCCAGTGGAGATTGACCAGCGTCCAAAGTGAGGGCTAATGCTATGGATAAGCATAAGACACATACCACACATGCTCGACCCGATCAGGACATGGCCTTACACGACGTGAACGGCCGATCAGGGGATTTCTATAATGAGATTAACTCTGGGAATGTTAAAGGTATTTTACAAAAATGTGATTACCTGCTGATCGTGTATGTACCAGTTACATGTACTATTGGGCTGTCCCATAAACATCCTACAAATGTTTTTTTTAATTAACACATTTTTCTCTCTTACTATTAAAAACTAGCATCCAAAATTAAATAAAAAATGTAATCAATTTTGACCAATACATTTAATACAGTTGTACCATTAATGTATCAATAATATATAACTATCATTCCCAAATAATAGTAAGTAATGTATATAGTAGCCAGGATCTAGACTAGCTACTCAATGGCACTGAACAAAAAGGTTCCAATTTATTCCCAAACTATAATATATTAGAATATTTGGTAAATTAACATTTGCAGAATTTCTGCAAAAGCATCATACACGTTAAGTCAATAACACAAACACTAAAAGGCATACAATCATGGTGTGTTGACATATTTCATTTGTCTACACAAGTATATAAGGCAACAAGTTACATTTTTCACAGTATCACTGGTTTTCATTATACAAAAACAACAACAAAAAACAGAATATGAAAATATTGAAAATCAAAGCAACATGTGGGAAAATGTAGCTTGTTTCCCAATTATACTTATGTAGATAAATGATATTATGTACATACTTTTAGGTAAAATACGTTTCAGGAAAACATAAATATTTTAAATGATAAAGGACGTTAACCAGTATATATATAAAAAACAAATATATTGAAAACCATTGGAACCATGAAAAACGTAACTTGTAATTTTTGTTGTTGTTTTAAATTTATTTTGTCTTCCGGCATGGACACATCTAATTTCTTTAATTATTTCCTCAATTAGTGTAAACATGTGCAGTCCCGCGAACAAAACCATGTCACTCGAACACGCCGAGAGAAATGAGCTTACATCTCTACGGCAACCTGAGCTACTGAGCAAGTCATCTAGTGGTCTTAATCCCAGAGCACACAGAAGTGGCACAACGATGCGAAGTAACGTTCAGAATTCCATACAGTGTGACGCAAACACAGCACAGCTCGTCAAGCCATAGGTGGCGCTGTCAGCAAATATCGTAACCCTCCTCGATTCGCCAGAGGAGGCGTACAAATCTGGCTCGCTGTGCACGTAGTCGGCATACGGAGATGAGGTCGTCGCGGGACGCAGGTGTCGATGCCGACATTCGCTCGTTGTCAGCGAGAATCTGTATCTTGAACAAATATACCAGAAGTACAAATTTTTGTTTGTGAAATAACCGTTCAACGTTGTCTCCAGTGTAAAATCGTGTACATCGAACAATTTCGCAAGAAGGAAACTTAAGAAACAAGTAAGAGCAAGACATGTTTGCATGTTCAAATATATTAAATATCAAATATATAGTTTGCATAAAAGAAACCTATGGAAAAATATTACATATTAAAAAATGACAGAATTTTAATTTTTATTGATTTGGTTGTTTTTCATCACTTCTGGTTGCGATATGTGTCAAATAATTCTAAATCATAAAATATATCATTTAAACCTACAATCCAGCATCATTTGAAAATATAATGATGCAAATGTACTCTTGGAACGTTAACCATGATATCGGTTTTGCTGCTAATGTTATAAGTGTTACATCACCATCTAGATAACTCTCTGGAGAGTATAACCAAAGTTATACCTGCCATCCTAATTATATGACCATATGGACAATACATTATACCTCCACGTCACAATTAACCTGCACAATTCCTGCGCATCTTACCTTCCCATCACAGGTACCTAAAATCCAGATTTCTCAGCCACAAACTGTTCCTCCATGCCATTGCCTGGCAGAATCGAAGGTCAGAGGTCGACCCAGGGAGGTCTTGAAAGAGGAGC
>JAUTBV010092974.1:30000-35743 GCA_032361325.1 Lepetodrilus fucensis | reverse complement strand
AGTTCAGTTGATGCATCAAAGACAAGATAAATAGCAGAATGTTCCCTATATTCATATAAAACATTAATATGTTGATAACTATTGAGTACTGGGGACTAAGTACATCAGTAAATAATAACTTGTGGGTGGATAAAGCAAGCGTAATTAGTCTCAGATCGAAATTCGTTTGTCTATTATACAGGTCTATCAACTGTGATATTATGCTTTTAACTACGTATACAGAGCATATTTTTGTATTTAACATGAGTGACATATAGGAAATACACCTTTCGAACGAGCTTATTTAATAATTTGATGAAGATGGTGGTGATGTGGACTATACAAATATTAATGAATACATGTATTACAATAATAGAAATAAAAATGCACTTCAACACTAGACTAGTATTTTAAAAAGATGTACTCATTCTTAAAAATGTACTTAGTAACGCCTAGTATAATACCCACCCAAAACTGCCCAGCGACGCTTACAATAGACATGATTGAATTATAGACCCAGCAGCTTGAAATACCTATTAGTCTAGCACGTATTCAAAATCTGAGTAATAAAGCCTGTAGCATTACCGGTATGTGTATGAAGCAATATAACTGATGCGAAACGCAGCCGTGACGAACAACACATTGGGAGCACGAATACATTATCCAGCAGTATTTAGGTGCGTTCAGACCTAACGCGGGAACCGGAGCGATTCTCGCTGCGTTTTCCCAGCACGGATAACTTCTTGTGAATATCTGTCTGTCTGTCTTCTGCACGAATTATCCACACCTGAAGATGAAACGCAGCACGATTTCCCGTACGGTTTCCCGTACGGTTTAGGTGTGGAACAGTTCGTGCATGTTCATAAGAAGTGATCTGTGCGGGGAAAATGCAGCGGGAACCGCTCCGGTTCTCGCGTTAGGTCAGAATGCGTCTTCAGCCTCCCAACAAAGATCAACCCAGAGGTGTGATAAATAAGGAACGATTTATCATTAAGTCATCTGTGACATAATATAAATATAAGTACAGACACCCAAGTGCACTTGAACACATTTGGATATTTCGTATATTAGGAAGTAAGGTAAAACGATTTCCTGATGGCTTGAAACTTACCTGAGCAAGATGAACTCCAGATGAGCCTTACCGTATTATATAAAGGTACAGTAGTTTATATTAATTTCAAGCTAGTACGGATAGTCCATACTAGGAGGTAAGATAAAAAGGTTTCTTGAGATGATGACCTCGAGCTGAGCATAATTACATAAGGTACAGTACCGGAATCTCAAGAAAGTATGGATATTTCGTTTTTGGAAGCAAGGTAAAACGTTTTCGTGATGGTTTGAAACTCATCTGATGCTCTTGGTATAAGCCTAATTATATAAAAGGTACAGTCTATTAATTCCAAGATAGTATTGGAAATGATGTACTGTACAAGTTCATGTTAATACGATGAAGAATATAGTAGTGTCCGCGTAATACTATCCGAAAATATAAAAAAAGGATATACTAGTATTCATTATACTGTGGTAATAATTTTGGATATTGTATTACAATAATAATAATTATCATCTGAGTAAATTATGTTCATAATTATATTAATTAACACAAATTGGATAGTATATAATTCCACTCTAGTTATTATAGTCACGATAGTAAACCATGAGCCATTACGGCACTTTATCTGCAGAGAGCCTGTCTATTGTGATAATTTTAGTCAGTGGATAGTCGAAAAGCCTGCCTTTCCGCTGAAAAACCTACTTTTAAACTGAACCAATCAAAATCGGCATACGCGGACGCGCCTCCTACACATATAATATGCTTCCTAATGGACCACGGTATATACTCTGTAGCAAAGTGGTAGAGTTGTATTGCGTGTTACACATGGTGAATGGGCACTAACTTATATCGTAAACTAAATGTATATACTAGTAATGTTTACATTCACATACAAGTTATCATTAGACTGTGGATTTCATCAAGACTCGAATTACTTACACACATAGTACTTGTTTATGGTTCACGTGACACTAGTTGATCTTAAGTCATTTAGTACGTCAGTATACAAGTTGACTAACTTTGACATCCGCCTTCCGACATCTCAGCATTGTTGAACGGCCGGGTCAGGCAGCCAACCGTTTGCAGTAAATCCCTACCAAGAGAAAGTTTACAATGGGAATGCTCAGTGGACCTAGCCATCCTCGGCTTTTGAGTGAGCTCTTGGATAAGGAATGAGAGGTCGTCTTATAACATCAAACAAAGTGAGAGAGAAATACATTTATGTTGGAGTTGATAGGAGAATGGGAGCTTTAATTGTGAGCATTGGTTTTTGTGGTTGGTGGAGGCTCTTAATGGTTAGTGACTTTGTTGGACTTCGTATAGCGACAATGACAGTTAGTTAGTATATACCGAGAATATATTTTATATCGTAGTGCGAATAATTTGATAAATGTCAGCGGAGTGCTACGTACCTTGAGTGTATTTCAACGAATCTGATTTCTGGTGGGGTTTTTTTCAGTCGCATTTCAAAAACAATTGTTATTTTAAAATGTTCTTTAGTAGTTGTTCTTTTATCACTAAGCTTTAAATCTACTTAATTAAATAAAATCTCATATTTACATGCATTTTCAACGAATCTGTGTTGTTTCATGATCCACCTTGCTTTAGATCTAGTACGAAATTAAATCTACTTAATAAAATTAAATCGTACAGTTACATTTATTTTCAACGAATCTGAGTTCTACTTTATTTCATGTAATGATAATTTATGCACTGTGGCTTTAAATCTCGTATACTACATATATGCATCCTCGAAACACCGGTCATTATGACTACACTTAACATCCGTCAAATATTTGACTACGGTTAAGTGTAGTCATAACAGCCGCGTTTCGAGGATGCATATATTGAAGTGTGGAATGTTTGATTTGTCTTTGGTAAACAAAGTCAGAGTATAGCTTAATTCCAATAATACTTGTACCATACAGAAAAATAGATACCGAGGTATTCCGAACTCTGATCAACGACAATGAGAGACATGGATACAATCAGATATATTAAAGCCTGTCGCGTAGAAACCACTCACATTCTGAAAGCTCAAATGGCTGCATGATTGAAATGGCATATCATTGTTAATATCGTAGCATGGACTTTCGTTTGATGAATACTAAAACCATTGGAGCGTGACGTCAGACTCGTCATTTTCACACCTGTAGCAGTATGCTTGATCGAATCCCCCAAATCTGGACTCGTTTATCCATACAGCTATCAAATTAAAATGTAACTCATGAAAGTAATGGCATTGACGATGACGAGAAAAACACACCAGATTTACAATATCATCGAGTGTTGTTAAAAAAAATGAAGTCAGGATGTCCTAAATTATGATGGCTAGCTGATGAATACATGTAATGCGCATATTCAGTATGTTTGTACAATAACGAAAATAACTTGTTATCATTATATACAAACTTATTGAAAATACTCGTAATTGAATGTTCATCCATTACATTTCTGATAGTGTCTCTAAATCCAAATTAATACATAAATAAATAAAATAAAAATATATTCTGTTATCTTGCTTTTCGTTTCATACCAGCAGTACGAAATATAGTTGTCATACTCGCATCCTTAAGAAGACTCTTTTTTTTTGTATTAATAAATTAACTGCTATGATAGCAGTTAATTTATTAATTTATTTAAGTCTGAGCTCTCCATATACAGGAACCCATAAAACAAAATTAACAAGCACGATATCGCCTTTTGATTACGTTATTTGCTCCTTGTTTTATTTAACCAGGTAAACGGGTCTGTATAAACGAGATATGCACTCACGTCTTCACCCGACGGATTCTCTCATGGTTCTTCCTACACCCATACCCGATTCAAAAGGCGTGAACTCTATGTATAGGACTGATGATGTATAACGACTTGCCCCGATCGAGAATGAACCAATCGTGAGAGATTGGTCGTGCTGTAGAAATTCACCATATTTATGACTTTGAGTTAATGTCTTGAGAAGAGAAATGACAACTTTGGAGACTATTGTGAAGACTGCTTTTAGATGGATTTCTCACACGTATACGTCTTAAGTAGGAAGAACCTTTAGATGCTTTTCAAGACGAGGATATGTGCAAGGAACATAAATAACAGTTACCTACATAATGTTTCTCGGAATCATTTTACGTGAGTATAAATCATAAGTATAAATTATATAAATATTAAAATGACTTATATAGTCAAAACTAAGCGAATTACATAATAATTAAAATTATACATTTTGGATATGATCACCGGCTTGCAGGCTAGTGCGTCCGTCCGTCCGTTTATATATGTGTGTGTGTGTGCGCGCGCGCATGTGTGTTTATGCGTGTGTGTATGTGCACGAGTTTGCGTATAACCTAACCAAAATAGGTTACATGCATAACCTAACCGCAGTTATGTATACATATAGCCTAACCAGGGTTACGTCCATACACACGTATTAGGAATTAATTCAAAATCCCCTATAGATTGATGAATGGTCTCGGATCATTTACAGTCAAAGAACTCGTAGCCTATACTATGACAGGTGCACTTGCCTTTTCTCTACTACTGAGCTGTACATTCAAACATCGAAACCTATAGCAGTGCTATGATATCACCTGATTGTTGAGCAAAAACATACACAATTACAAATAGAAAAACCGTGTTAATAATGGTAATTCCAATTATTATGTAAAATAGCTTAGGCCTACTGGCATACCTGTAGGCCTACTAGTAGAGCATACCTGTAGGCCTACTAGTAGAGCATACCTGTAGGCGCTACTAGTAGGGCATACCTGTAGGCCTACTAGTAGGACATACCTGTAGGCGCTACTAGTAGGACATACCTGTAGGCGCTACTAGTAGGACATACCTGTAGGCGCTACTAGTAGGGCATACCTGTAGGCGCTACTAGTAGGGCATACCTGTAGGCCTACTAGTAGGGCATACCTGTAGGCGCTACTAGTAGGGCATACCTGTAGGCTCTATACGAGAAGAGAAAACCTGGGCTCCGTTGCGCATAATATAACGCTTCTGGGTATCGTTTCTCGAAGGTCTCATATCAACTACGAAACCATTTAAGGACTCTAGTAGCGGTCTCTAATGTGTGAGAATCGTGCACTTATGAGAACGCTATGGTCTCACTATATTGGATACGAGAGCTTCTAGAAACGATACCCCGAGCAATGGGGCCGAGATTTCGTCTCGTGTGGGACCAGTTAATGAGAACTTGTGTAGGGGATACAACTATAGCATTCTGAGCAACGGAGCCGTTTCAGAGCCGTTTCATATTGAACATATTTTTGAGTTAATAAAATACAGCATAGATCTATTTTCTTTTGTCGAAAACGCTCGCGTTCAAGCCTTCGACAATTATACGTTCAGTCTTAGAGATTTAACTTCCGGTCTGTAGACTCGTGGGCACTGTCGCGGATACACGGCACATAGCCGATGCGCTTCCAATGGCGATGCGTGGGAAATAGATATAATTTTACACATTATTTAGTAGAAGTTCGAATGCCTTTTGTGAAAATAAACATTGAATATTTCTGCATTGCAAAGGTGTTTCTATGCAATACGCACAAAGATCAACTTGTCAGTCAAGCATTGCACGTCTATAGCTAATATAACTGAAACCTCCAACACGTTCATGCTGTTTAATGTTAAAATACGTATTTCATATTCAATTATTCATGTTTTCTCAAGATTTCGCAAAAGTATATCTACATATTTTCGTCATTATAT
>JAUTBV010092974.1:0-27500 GCA_032361325.1 Lepetodrilus fucensis | reverse complement strand
TTAGTTTTTGACAATGCTCTAATGACTGTGCACTTTTCAAACCCCCGCCTGCATACAGTTGTAGTAATGTGAGCTAGGTAATTCCATCATCTTTATTACAATCCTTGTATGTACAGTGCATATACCCGCCGCACTTCACCCGATCAACAGCTATAGACAATCTCACCCAGGTTCACTCTCACCCAGATTCCCAGCTACAGACGCGCTTACACATGTCTCATGATTCACATCCATATAGACACTCTCATCATATTATGATTCACAGCTATAGACACTCTCACCCGTCGGATTCGCATATACAGTGTACACTGATTCACAGCTATACACACTCTCACCATAGACTGATTCACATGTGCAGACACTCACCATAGACATCTCATATATATTGACACTCTCACCATAGACTGATTGACATATGTAGACACTCTCACTATAGACTAATTCGCATGTGTAGACACTCTCACCATTGACTGATTCACATGTGCAGACATTCTCACTATAGACTGATTCACATGTGTAGACACTCTCACCATAGACTGATTCACATATGTAGACACTATCACCATAGACTGATTCACATCTGTAGAACTCTCACCATTGACTGATTCGCATGTGTAGACACTGTCACCATGGTTTGATGGACAGCAATGGACACGCCCATCAGGCAGACAGGGTTCCCACTTGTAGTCGGATAACGTCGAGGAAAGAAAGGTCGTAAATATATAGTCAGGTAGGATTCAATGTTATCTATTCAAGACAGACATATTGTACTTGTAAATAGTGTTTTCTTTGTACGAGATTGTTCTCTTGAAACAATCTATAAGCTAAATAAATTGTTTTTAAATATTCGTAAACTTACTTTAATATAGTTATTTAGGGTAGCGCTTAATTTGTAGTGCTTAAGTTCTGATTTATTAACAGTGTGAGCTCTCAGTGATGCCGGTACTTTCATTTAGACAGACAGACAGACATACACTAGTGTATTAACGTCCCGCCAATGCACATGTTAAAATATACATAGGTAGACATCTGATTTAGTATTAAAATGTTTTCTTATCGCCTCATTATAGTGTATGTGTGTTGTATCACTGCACTGTAATCTTCATGTCCACTCATACCGTTGTTAGATTGGCTTCAACAACGTCATGATATGATCAGTATGATATGACACCCATATGATATGACGAGATCTAACATTAGTTGCATCAGTTACATGTTTCAGTTAATAGATACTACACAAGTTTGTATTTTTTTCTGTCGTTGGTTTGTGTGTGCGTTATTCTTCTTTCTTGCCCAGCATTTGTAATACGTAATATAAATATATAGTACATAATAACCAAGCCATTATTATGTAGACATTAAATTAATGTTGTATTTCAAATTCGTAAGTTTGTCTGTCTAAATAAAATTATATTATTGGTACAGATTCATAATTCAGTGACTAAACTTGGTTGGATAGTGTATGCATTATACTATAGTGCATATGCTGGAAGCGCCAATAATGTTTACAGAGAGAGAGAAATTGTTTATTAAATATTGTCTCACCCATTGTTACATACAAGTATAAAATACATCATAAAACATACACGTCAAAAATGGCCGCCAGAATGGTCTATTAGAGAGATAAAACATTCATTGCGAATTAAATTAAATTGGCATACTAGTATTTAAACTAGTGCATGCAATCACGGCTTGCCGACACACCCCGTAGCCAAACGCATCCCACCCAAAAGGATGCAAGCCCACACAAGTACATCGGACATATAACCACAGTTAGTTCACTTACATGTATTTAATAAAGGATTGCTATCTAAAAATAGTGTTTACATTGGATTTGACTACACACGTGCGGTATTCAATTAGTTACATGTATTACTCGTGTCCAAAAACTTAACTGAATTATTTGTTACTACCCATGCATCATTTAAATAGTGAGTTGGCGATTAATCTTAAATCGTCAGTAAAACAACTGTCTGTTTTATCATTCCTGTGGTGAGATGGAATATCTATTGTCGAATTTCTTAATAGTACAAAATCTGTGATACGTATGAATAATTTGAATATATACTCACGAGCAAAAGAAAGTACATCGATCAATAATTGGTAATTAAAGTAACAAAATAGTTGTTATGTGGTACTTATGAGATACTAACAGTACATACACAGTAAATAATCTCAAAATAACGTTTGTGAATTTCAAAGATAAATACGTAATGCTCAAACCAGTCTCAAACGATCATGTCGAAAAGTTAGTGGATTTACTGCAGTATGAAGTGTACGTGACACAGTGTGACGACCTATACGACAATCTTGCGGAAATTGCAGATGACGTCATAATTATGAGCCTCTGTTGCATTTACGTAAACTTTCAAGATGGTAGTCTTCCATTGGGATTGCAACCACCGGAAGACAACTCAGAAGACAGTCCGTGGTGACATCAGCCTGCCTTAACCTGCGCATGAGTCTGCACATTGTTGTTTTTGTGCAAACAAACGTCGTAGCAATTACTGCATATGCGGTTCTAGCTTGTGCAATTTCAACGTCGGATTGTCGCCCTTGTTGAGTGAAATGTTGCATTTTTAAGTGTTTTTCTTTTAAACTGAACAGTATTCTTTCACTTAGGAGTAATTTAATAACCATGGTAATTGTGAATGCATGATACACGTGTTTTACAAAACACGCACACAATTCATAATAAATGCATTTGTAACGAAAATACGTACGATAATATTGTATTTTTCAACAATTATGATTCACTTGATCACAATCAATATCTCTAGAGAAACATATGGTATAAAATTTAATTAGGCATTTCGATTTTGGCATTTTTCAATCGGTTTACTTTCTTTTGATCATGAGTATACTTATCAAAGGCAACTCTTGTTTTGTAAATGAGGACGAACATCACAGTCTGTGAATAACAATTCCTTATTCAAGTGTGTGTTTGATGCTTCACTTTGAAATTATCATTTTAGAAATTCACACAAAATAGTATTGAAAATAAACTGAATAAGAAAATTCCAAGAATCGGTCATTTAGGCTTTGACAATATCAGTTATATGTTGTTTTCACTTAAACTAAAAAGTATATGACTGACTTTCTAACAGTTTTAAGGTGATTCTCAAAAGGCAGTCTACTTACTAATTCTTAGAGTTGCCATCCTAATACAAATTGGGCAACCTATAAATGATTTATTAATTAATATATATACAATAAGCATGCTTATTATCTTTCTCTCTCTCTCTTTCTCTCTCTCCTCTCTCTCTCTCCTCTCTCACTATCTCTATCTACTTTAAATTATATACCTTTATAGAAAATATATGGTACAGTATGTTTGTAATATGTGTGTGTGTATATGTATGTATGTATGTGTGTGTGTGTGTGTGTGTGTGTGTGTGTGTGCGCGCGCGCGCGCGCATGGGTAAATGAGCATACGGGAATCGCTTTACCTAGTATACGTCATCATTATTTTACCTCTACGTGTATCGGGTTTGAAAAGAAACAATATAGCGAGTCAATCACCTCGACATGTGTCTAACTAATATATATGGCCTATATATACTTAGCTTAGTAACCTATGTACAGTAGGTATACATATGTAGCTACAGCAAACTGTACAAATACCAGACTAATGGTATGCTTGTTGAACATAACGAGAGAGAGAGGGGGGTAAAGAGAGATAGTGTGTGTGTGTGTGTGTGTGTGTGTGTGTGTGTGTGTGAGAGAGAGAGAGAGAGAGAGAGAGTGAGAGAGAGAGAGAGAGAGGGGGGCGAGTTAGTGAAAGGAGAGAGGGGTCAAGAAAGCGGGGAGAGAGAGAGATACCTTACTTCCTCCATATGTTAAGTCCGAAAATTCACAAGCATAGTATTTGTTGATATTTTTATAGCAAATTATTTAGAAACTTTATATGTATTGTATAATGCATTAGTTGTATGCGTATACCTAGTATTAATAATTATATAAACTAGAGAACAAATATAACTGTTACAAAATAGTTAGATTAGCATCAAGTGTATTCTATCATTCTATCAATATCATACGAAACTGGAAGAAAATTCTATTTGAAATTTTCAAAGAAATGCCCAGTTTCATATCCTGCTATTATTAGTAAAAGCCACATTTAATGATACAATTAAATATTTACTCATTACTACAAACAGAACTACAAAATTAATTCCGTCAATAATGGAGCTTGGCAATGCATTTATCACCCTTGGTTTGTTAGTACCAGCCGGTACTCGCAGGTATACTGCATGTTGTGGGTTTCCTCCTGCCCTAAACTGACAAGCTGTGATATAAGTGAAATAATCTTGAAATCAGCTGTAAACCCCAAATTTATCAAATAATTATTTTTTTTAAAGTGTGTTTAAAAAGTCTATTTCATTGTAATACAGTATCAACAGTCGTCAGATAAATATACAATTTATTGCTACCATTTGGGTTTCATCCTGCCCTAAACTGACAAGCTGTGAAATAATGTTGAAATCAGCTGTAAACCCCAAATTTATAAAATAATATTTAAAAAATACGTTTGTTTAAAAAAGTATATTTCATTGTAATACAGTATCAACAGGCGTCAGATAAATATACAATTTATTGCTACCATTTTTACTCACGCAAAAGTAATCAGATACGTTTGAGAGGATGACTTTGATAATGTGTATATACGTGCTTTAATTAAATAAAAATTAGGTTACTATGCCTATGGTAATTACCACCAGTACGGCATGCAACAGTTGTTGTACATTTACGGTATTGACTGAAACGTATGCGTCGAGCCATAAACGCATAAACAGGATCAGGTATAAATACTAGTAGTCAGAATCAAGTGACCTCATACCGTATCATTTATATCAACGTCATAATGTTTTAATACTTCGTAAATTGTAGGATGACGGGTTATCTGATATCTTCGTAGATTGTATCTATTTAGCAATATGGCGCAAACAGTATAATATTTTAATATTAGGATATTTTCTTTCAATATCAATTAATACTTTTGTCGGCTGGTGGTTAAATACCCTTACTTTATACTTCAATGACCACGTATCCAGTAACATTTTCAATATGATATATATTAATAATTTATTATGTTTTCGAAACCGGGTATTGTATTTTCCCCTTATGTTTCAAACAGGTTAGTATCTCCTCTTAAGTTTTCCATTATGGCAATAGCATATCAGGTTCTATATAGCACAGGCATGTGAATATGATACTTCAATATGCATAGATGTATGCACGGTAGTAGTCATTTACATTTAAAGCCACCAACTGCAGAATATGCTGCCAATGATGTTTATATTAACTAAAATATAGGTCCAATTATACTGTATATCAATGATGAGGGATGATGGAAATATTTCTCTTTAATTAGTGTATTCAAAGAGCTGTTTTAAAGTATTATATGTTTATAGGCGATAGGTTAGTTCTAGTCATGCGTCATATGTCATTTTTAGGTGTCAGATGTTCTATTAGTTGGGATGGAAAGGTATATTATCTTGAGTCACGAATGACAGAGTTCAATTATTGGAAATTTAAAAAAACTGTATTTACTAATCAGTTTGCAAGCAGAATCATATGCTGTGTGTATTTAATGATTATCATCAATTATTTTTCTATAGATATCATAAATGTTGGTAGTCATCACCAGCAGAGAAATAATAATATAAAATTAGTTACATAGAAAGGGGCCTATACACGTGGATAACCATGAACTGAACATATTATGAACTTGCAAATATTTTGATACTACTTTTATACATTTAGTAACTAGACAGTATGATGCAAAATATTAATTATTAACAATGCCTGTTCATTCGTATAGAGATGTATGCAATGCTCGTTATTAGCTTAATTTATTGTAATAAATAGATTTGTGACACGCGGCATAATAATATATATGTATTTTTATTTAGGCAGTATTCTCTATTTCAGAACGTCTTTAAGAATATATTGCGTCTAAAGGTCTGTGTACACTGGACACATTTTTCCAACATTTTCCCAACATTTTTCCAACATCTGATTTTAGACACTGTGTACACTACAGCAACATTTTCCCAACATTTTCCCGACATTTCTTCAACATGTTGTAAAACTAATTTGCCCTGTGTACACTAGCAACATTTTCCCAACATTTTTTCAACATGGTCTTGTAACAACAAATGTTGGAAAAATGTTGGAATAATGTGTCCAGTGTACACAGGGCTTAATAATCAATATTAAACTTGACCGTATACTGACATATTACATTACTACACGCCTACTTCGGGCGGTTACGCTAGTTTAGCCCGGAAGTGTCATTGTGTATGTCTAGTTGTTGCTAGACAAGATTTCGTGCTTCGTGCGCATGTTCGTGACGTCACTCTAGCCTTGGTTTCGCGACACGTGCGAACTCTAGCATTGCTCTAGATCCTCTAGAAACCGCCCGAAATAGGCCCGCCGGGTTGTGGGATGTGAAGATTAACTCAGCAGACAGACGTATATGTAGTAGTCTGGATGGAAAACTAATGCGCTCTAACTCCGACCACGATATAGCCACAGGCATGCTCTACTCCATTACCTCGTAATAGCGGACACTGAATTCCGACAACAGAACATTGGACGTGCCAGATATGTGGTATCTATCTTCTACTTTCATAGTCACAGTTACAATTCAATTCCACCGTGAAACATGAAGAATTCATAAACGTATACTAATGATATGACGATAACTTTTAACTTATAATACTATATCATCTTCTGAAACACAGTGCATGGGTATTATGTATGAGTTATTATACGAGGAAACGTGTAATAACCAAGTTGTTGGTGAGTTAATGCCCGAGGCGTTTCAATACCTTTAATGTAACAGAAAAGTAGTCCCCATACAGATACCTATATTCACACATGCTTTAACTAACATTTTAGTTGGTTAATACACGGACACCAACGACGGGTTTAAAGTTATCTAGAACTCTGCGGGCCAATTTTCGAAACGTTCTGACGAACTTCTTAGTCTAAGAACATTTCTTATAGTATGGCTACGAACTGTTCTTAGGCTAAGAACTTCGTAAACACGTTTGTTTCCAACCTCGACCAACCCTATAGGGTGATGACATTAGCCACTGACCTCATTGGCTAATTTCATCACGCGACCGTCACCCTAGGGTAGATATAATGTTGTACCGAATACACGTCCGTGGATCAGATCAGACCAAACTTACTATAACGGCTAACTAATCTTCGTAGTGTCACTGTATCAAACCATCTCAAGGGAAGGGTAAAACTATCTATGTTTAGATAGCTCAGGCGTGATGTTCCAGAATCTATCGTTGTATGCAACGACATCGTCAAGGTTAATAGCCTGTTGTTAGAACGTCGTAAAGTAAAATGTTAGTCGTAGATGTCTATCACGGTCTCCCAAAGCAATACAACCACATTCTCCTCTACCGGAGTTATGACAATAGCATTGTCCCAACCCTATGTCTTCTTTTGAATGCGTCTTCGCTTTTGTACTTTAATTTTAATAATCGATGCCCAATCACGCTATTTCCTTCGTATTTCTTCATGTTTTCGCAGCGTTGATGCTATCTGTCGCCGATTTATAGGCATCTGTCTTCTCGTTTTTAATACAATCGCTGAATCTGGAATTGATGAGGTGTTGCACTGACCGACAGCTTCCGCCAATGCATCTAACTCATTTGACGTCAATTTTGGTCTTATGTTACGATCGCCTTCACTTGTCATGCTTGATGTGTCAGTCGTGCTTGTAAGATAATGTGAATACACACATCCGAACAACATACATGCCTTTCAGAAAGCATGTCCGCAACACGAATCACACTAGTGTAATACATTATGTAATACATGACAACTCGTGAGAATTTCTATGAATAATGTATACTCATTGAATACAACACCGGGTTGTGTCTAATACGTTCGAAAGATTTCATTTCTTTAGACAAAGGCTGCATGTGATTTAATGTCCTCGCTGTACATACATTAATTTTGAAATGGATGCGTGTTGTCGGAAAGGTAATGCAGTCGCAAGCTATTCCTTTGTAAGGAACTTTATAGCTCGTAACATGTTGGCAACCCTCCAGAGATGCCATAGATGGTGTCGGTAGACCTGATTTTCCCTTATCTTGGAATCAACGACTTGTCCCAAGGCCTCTCCGTATCAGTGATCTCGATGCACACCTTAACATTGTGATGGAAGTATGGTGTCCTTTGGCGTCTTTGAGGTGTTCTTTGAACATCCTGTTCCAAATATAATTCATTAGATCTATTGATAGATTCCTGCCTATGTCACCGCTGTAGTTCTGTTCCAAATGGGGGCTTGGTTTAATGGGTTTGTCTGCAACTGCTGCATTGTGTATGGGAGTGGATATCCGTAATGTTTCACTAGTGTAGGAGCCAATATATATATATTGTCTTATTGGCAGGAAGTTGGGCGTTGTGCCAGAGGTAAACACAATGGATACGCCCTTTACATATAATATGGTAACTTTATCCTACGCTTTAAAGACAACGGACAGTGGAATAATAACAGTAAGTTAATAATGGAAACGTGTATATGGTCTGATGCTGGAGGCAGACCAGTAGTTGAATCTGAAGTATGTGACCAAGGGGATGCTTGTAATTGTGCTGCGTGTCTTTGTTGCAATATTTGCCGTGAAGATTAGCCATGCCAAATAAATATACAATTTAATGTTCATAACTCCCTATCTGTATAAGACTTAGACGAATTGATTACAAATTGCATAACATATGCACGTAGGCCAATTGGATGTATGCACGGTGAGCGATACTACGCTGTGTTTTTATCATAATATGTAAATAAAAATGTTTGCAATTGCAACTTATTTCAATAAATATTCACATAATTATTCAGTTACCATATCACTTTGATTTGACAGACACGTGTCTTTGAACTACCAAGTTTGTATAATTTGGATCTTTGCCATTAGCTTACTCCTACATCGATGTGCGATGTTAACAACGTTCAAAGAAATGCACACCTCGATGGCAAGCTAACCAGAGATTAAACCAAATTAGGAGCATCGTAGGGTATGTCATTCGCATCAGACACGTCTTCAGGGAACAGGCAAAGGGTCCTAAACTGTACGTCGCCGAGTCTTCTTGAACATCTAGCTCTCTAGCCACACACAGTATACGCCCATCATGATCAATTCATGATCAACCAGTGTAAACATGAATCTTAATGCGTGGGCAGGCATAAAGCATGCGCCTTGTAACATGATGTGGACACTATTAGTACAACATCCTGATTTGTCCACTGTTTAGTACAGTCATTTCCGAAGTCTCGTATGTATGCTTGGCACCTGTGGCTAATGTGCTTAATTAGAAGGCTGCAGATAAAGACCACGATCGTCTACATGCTTTCTGACATAATTACTGCCAGACTCTTCCACAGTGGCGCTCCTCCTGTTAGCATCAACGTTGAGAGATAACGTAAGAGGTGACAAGGACGGCTATTATAATGTTTTACGTTGACGTTTACACGATTTAGCGACAGCCGGTTGGCTAACACAAGTGTCGACGTCAGCGCATATTTTTGACCAATTATTTTCTTGGAATGTCGGACGTCATGGCTGTCACCCTATTGGACAAAGCCAGGCTTCTTCCTTCTTCTTTGGTTTGGTATTTTGATTGCAATCATAAAGTGGTCTGTAAGTCGTGGTGCAACGACCAAACTATATTTTAATACATACACAAATATAGATCTAGAAAACATAGGAAATGCAATGGAATCCATTGTCTGTGTTCCATTGACACGCTAACTAGACGATGATGTATTAGCTAAGCCGCAGACTAGACAAGCATTTAGCTAATTCCGGCTTTTCTTTTATTTAAATTTTTTTTTAATAGTGATCAACATCTGCATCTGGTGGAGGTAAAGTTTAAACTAGCATTATTACTTCCATCTATATGGATCAACTCGACAACCCCTAGCTATCAAGTAACAGTATAATATAGCATGGCGTGGGATTTAGGGATTTAACCAGGGTCGGATCGTAATGTAGTTATCTTCGAGAGCCACTAGACATCCCCTAATGTTCACTGAAAATACCACTAAATACGATCAATTACGACGGTGTCTTATCACCGTCGAATATGTATCATTACATAACCTATATCTCTCACTTTCTCTCACTCACTCTTTCATTCATTCATTCCCCCTCTCTCTCTCTCTCTCTTACATATTGTATCTATGTCAATGCATACACTCTCATAAATAAGTTCTTATATTCACTTAAACTATATTATTTTCAATACCTGAAACTCTAAGTTTGGGAACATGTGTAAGCCAACAAGTATAGTGTAACCTACAGCTGTAGGTATAATGCTTAGTTGAGAACCTTTCTGGGATTCTGCATGATCACAAAGATGGTGTGTAGTATTAGTGTTAAGAGCCGAATTACATTAACCGCCGGATGACATTACTTTTGTGTGTTGATGAACAGACCAGTCAGCCTAATATGCATCCTCGAAAACTCAGCCATTATGACTACACTAATTTCTCTCAAATACCCTGGGAGCACTGCCTATATATAACTCAGTTGAAAGGTCAAGCTGAATACATTACATTACAACCAATCATATATTCCCAGGGTATTTGAAGGAGGTTAGAGTAGTCATAATGGCTTGGGTTTTCGAGGATGCGTAATATGTTGCTCAGAGCGTAGGGTAAGAGGACTGACTCTTGTAATATATGACTCTATAGAGTAATTATAACAACTAGAACTCATGTGTATCCCAATCATGTCATATTACAAATACTGCTCTTAGAATGAGTTTGGAGTTGTCATAGAGGGAGCTTTGCATTAATCAACTTAATCCATGTTCGAATATTAAAAATACAATGATTGGAGATGTCAGTATTGTTTAAAAGTTTGAAACAGTCTCATTTTAAAGGTTACCGTACACGTGTGAAAACCTCGTTTGCATGCTTGGAAATTGGCAATACGATACATGTATGTTATCTAATTGACAGGTTTCTAAATCGAATGTGAATGTGCATGGCTCAACATTTATGATATTATCTCAGGATAAATGGTGGAAAACAACAGTTGGACATTGTTTTATGACTTCCTCAAATGTTCTTGACTATTTTACATCCTGGCATGATATGCCTTTACTATCTATACTATGTAGTATGCACTTAGTTGTTAAATTCAACTGTTTTTCTTTTATTCTCTCACCACATTTCCGTTAGGTCCTAACCGAACAGAGACGTATGCACTTCCACGGTGTTCTGCGTTGTATACCAATCATTATCTATATAAAAGGTTGTCTTACAACCATACCAATGTTCTGTGTCTAGCACGTACACGAAACATACTGGCATGCATCGCGTTCTGATCAATAGTTGGTTTGACTAAAACGTAAAAACTCACGTATGCTCGGTAAAACCGGTACTACATCATTGCATAATCTCTAAATAATCGTTGCTTAGTTGAAGTAAATTGAATTTAGAACCAAGAACATGTATGCGTGTCTAATCTCACATGGTTTAAGCAGACATGTATGTGTCATCGTAATTGAAATGTATATACGTATGTTTCTTGCTAACGATGCAACTGAAGATACTTATCTTGGTAGAATCTTAGAAGATTATTATGCAAGGGCTTAAGTTGAAATAATTGCAATAAATTGTCATTTAAATGGACGATTTGATGCCGTAGATTTCAGTTGAAATTTGGTATTATATGTTTTATCTTGGCAATGCATTATTGTCACGTGATGTTAATCCAGCTGAGTAATGATATATCTTGATGGTATAAATCCATCCCTTCAAGTACTTAGAATCAATTTTGATATTGGTTGAATTATAATGTATTCTGTCCATGATATGCATGCACATTATACATATTAATATCCCTTTTACGCTGACATGCATTGAATTATGATATATGCTTAAGAACTAAGGTTACGACGATAATAATATTACAATTCAATGAATGCCAACATAAAAGGGATATTAATATATATAATGTGCATGCATACCATGTTATAACGAGGGTGTTTACTGAACTTGTGTCAGTTGTGCGCAGTCACTATTGCTTTGAACGAAATTATAAAAGTCCAAATGTTACAATAAACTAGATATGTTTCTCTATAAGCATACGGTTGTCCTAATGCAAACCTTGTCTACATATACGTAATGCCTAGCTGTAAGAATGTGTGTTATAGTATCGAATCAAAACTTCAGAAACAACACTTTGGATATAACCTTCGTCCAAGTTTTGCACGTTTCCAATATGGTACCCACTAAAACAAGTCACACATATGATATATGCTTGTGTTCATTTAAACATAGACATACGTAGACCACAGAATCATCATCTTTAGATGTTTTATCGAGGGTGAGTTCGACATCCGTCTTCAGAAATTCCACAGGGTTCAAAATGCATACAGACAACAGGACATTTTTTACGAAATGATGTTACCACGTGACGGGCCATCCTCGAAACCCCGGCATTTATGACACAACTTTGACGGAGGTTAAGTGTAGTCATTATGGCCGTTGTTTAGAGGATGAGTACAGACATGATTTACACCATTTTGTAAAGCGGGAGCCTATTTTCCTTTCAGGAAATGACTGTAGTACTGTAGTGCGGCCATACATCGAGGTTACCATCATTTCTTGTTATAGTAAATACATTGGATACGTCCTAATCTATCATGGTACTACTATACAGTTCGACCCGTTCGTGAAGCACAGACCAGCAGTATGTCATCGTATACTCCTCCACAGAAGTAATGATGAAGACCGATCGTGTTAGTATTACGAGTAAATTGAGGTTGGTAATTCGTAAGTTCAACACTGATCATATTTAAGTGAATAAGAAGATGAAATCGATGTTGATTTAATGTATGTTTCACTCATGTAACTGGAATAAAGGATGGACTCGTTTATTTGGAGTAGCTGATGGTGTGATGTTATGTTGACACAACTGCCTCATCGTCGAAAGAAAGTATCAGTTTATAATTCAAATTTCGCTTAAAGGTACCCAATGCATGCATATATGTACACGAATGTACATTATATTGTTGTATAGAAAGTTGTAGATGTTTCCTAACAGAGTATTGTTCGAATATATTAAAGAGTCGCACACCAAACAATGCCATGGAGCGTCATCAATCTCGCCACTGTGTTCATATTATTGCCCAGCCCTACACGATTCTGTTACAATACTAGTTCGTATATACTTACAGGTTGTGGTCTACATAGCATAGACGTGTATACCTGCCTAGTATAGATGCATGCTTATGCTTGTATTATAGAAAATAACACCATGAAGAATGCCACACAATTTACTAAAATAGTACTTTATTATCACGTACACTTCTGATTTGCCGTCGACTGAACGGTGCTGCGTAGATGTTCCAAATGCTCACATTTAAATTCCCGTTACTGTCATTCCGCTTCACAAATGTTAACTCAAGTATCTACATGTCCAACGTGTCAAATGTTAAAATTCGGTCTTGTAATCCATTAACAAAGTTTGTTTTTATTATTTAACCACGATTGTTCATTCTGAAACAAATCCTTCTCCGCACACCTGCATCTTTTAATTATTCCAGATTGTATGTTTCAACCCCCAAAGTTAAACAAACTTCACAACTAGATGTGACTGGTTGATACAACCATATAACAATTACTTCCGAACAAATTAATGGGTATTATTGCTTTCAAAGATTGTCGGTCAATGATGACTTAAGCGTACAGTATTACAGATCAGCAGATAGGTTAGCATATTCTGAAAGAATGGAAATACAGTCATGGTAGACTATTCCGGAACTTGTTTCATAACAGGAAAACCTATACCTTCTAGCGCTGTGTATGGATGATACTAATAGTAATGTAATTCACTTATGTTCTTGACGGCATTCACGTTCTTTAATAATAAAAATCACGTCCATGTACTTTCTCTTCAGAAAGAAAACCATATAAATATTGCATATTGATGTCTATATATTTTCTTTTAGAAGCAGGTGTGGTGTGAAACATCTCTCAGTTGTATCTTCCTGTTCCCGGACGTTAACGCAATCGTTCAGTTCTGATGCAATGACCTTAACCAAACCGGGCAAACATTCCGTATCCAATTCTATCAAACTGCCTCTTCTGTGCGGGCGAGTCCAGTACGTATTTGCCTTGACGAGCCACGGCCATATCGAGTACTCGCTTCAGCAACTCTGCAATTCCACTGCCACTTCCTTGGTGGCCGTCAGCATGGTCCTTTGGCAGTCCCCAGATGCGGTATGGGTTGTAGCGTTTTCCAAAACTTCCGAAATTGCTGGCTGCTTCGATGGGATCGAATATACGTTTCCGGATTTGGTCATTGGACAGTTTGTCGTTGTCAAGATGCGAGTCGGTTTCTTGTACAAACTTGTCCTGAAACAGAACGCAATAAACAATCATAAATAAAATAACTCGTTTCTTATATTGGTTAGCATTAAGACGGACTATCTGGAATATGTACTCCTATTGCTAGTACATCGTGTAATATAATTATTGATTGTACTTACAGAATACGTTAAACACCATAATCATTCACTCACTACTACGGAATACTAGCCCAGTATCTACTATCGTAGGCATCTCAACACAAGCACCTATTCAAGATGTCCAACTTGTCAAGAGTTAGGACGAGCACAGTTCGTAAGGTGTTATTTGTACACACTCAATGTAGAGGATATCCTAGTGTGATTTGCATAGCTCTTTCCGATCTTTCGGGACGTGTCGTATTGAACTGTTAGAATTAGGACACATCGTAAACCTCAAATAAACTACGTCCCATTTGTAAAACCGTTGGAACTTATTACATACCCGCCGTCGGGTTCCCGCTGGTACTACGCATAATGTCAGTTGAGTTACTATTAAGTAATATTTAACATAATTAAGAACATGGTTTATTTCTGAACTGTGTATGTCTATTTAGCTGCATGCGCACAAGTATACGTACCTTAGATTCCAGCATCGGATATCCGAGGACACTACTGGTAACACACAGTACCACAGCACCCACTATAATCGACAGGTACATTGTATTAAGTCCTCCCATTGTATTCGTGTGTGCCGTCTGGTATTCTGCAGTTCTTCCTTTTTTTTATGTATTTTCTGCAACAAAGAAAGTAGGATGAGTACAAACGTCGTTTAATCACTGCGTACAACAACACATGAAATGACCGGAATACCCATTATTTACTTAAATCAAGACTTTGACGTCTCTGATCGAGTGTACTATACCCGCCAGTCTGTTTACTATGTGTTAACAAGAGCAGTTGCTAAAAGCACCATCGTTCCGTTGTTCACGATGCCAAAGAGTCGTAATGAGTACGTAATGGCATGTGACCAAACTCTTTGAAAATGATAGCTTTGATCCAAAGAAAACATAATTCAAAACTTTTTTGGTTGTATTTGTGGCGCCGAGTTGAAAAATAGAATTCGATCGATAGTCGGACCCTGATTTTAAAACGAGCATTTATTTCAACAAACAGATCTGTATGACAACTGTATCGATATGTACAACCATAGTCAGTAGGGTCAGTATACTAATATATTGCCGTGGACATTCTCAATATATGTGTATGCATATATTTTATTTTCCATTTCCAGTAAATACCTATACAGTACGACTATCTAACACAGCATTGCATGTAACGTCTTATCTGATTATGCGCATGCTTCTTCAATCCTGACCAAGTCATTCAACCAGAATGCAATATGTTGCTGTGTTTACTGTCCTGTCACCATACGAACCATCCTCGCACCCCAAGGGTACCTTTAATTACGTTCACACTTCAGTGTGGTACTATGCAGCGAGTCCTGAGCTTAATAGATTATCCCTGGTGTGAGAGGATGCATACAAACAGACATTGTGGCGTGTGCCCATGTACTATAGTAACTGACTTGTTCATTGTAGATACCTAGGTATCTGGTAAGAACTAGCTGTATACCTTATGCCCATGTACTATAGTAACTGACTTGTTCATTGTAGATACGTAGGTATCTGGTAAGAACTAGCTGTATACCTTATGCCCATGTACTATAGTAACTGACTTGTTCATTGTAGATACCTAGGTATCTGGTAAGAACTAGCTGTATACCTTAAAGGTATACAGCTAGTTCACCAAGATGCGATTAAATCAACGTATATCATATGAGACGTATATTTCAAGAATCATGCACATACACATCAATCACGACATTCACGAATATAATCCAGACAAGGAAGTAATCTGTCTCAACAACAGGTGCATGCCTGCATGTTCTTCCATATTATCAGAATAATCCTATTAATCCTAACTGCCATTTGTAGTGCCATTTATGGCAGAGAGGTTTGCTTGATCGTATTAGCGGGCATCTGGACGATGGCTAGTTTGCATTGTGATCACGTACAACGGCCTATTAGCCATGCTATATCTATACATAGGGCATGGAGTTTTTCGTTAGACATTGACCATGCTATTTAGATTCATGCAATTCCAAATGATATCCGGTCAACAGTATTTCCGGAAATTTCCGGAAATAGAGAACGAGCTAGGCAGAAGGACATCATAATAAATACAAATTGATAAGTGAGAATAGTAGAACTGATATTAGCACTTGTCATATTTACTACTACCGAGTATTCTGAGAAAGTGGAATTGAGTACGTGTATGTTTAGTTTGCACGCAGTTTTACTGTTTGACCAGATTTTTGGAAATCCAAGAAGAGAAATGGGGACTCTTAACTGTCTACCATGGAGGAAGTAGGATGTACCTAGTGTTTGGCGTATTCGTTACCGATATTAATAGCATGATGAACTTTACTATTCGATCAGTTAGGGTGTACAAGATTATATAACATTTAATTGTACGATATATACACACACGCCCCCCCCACACACACACACATTTACACACACACACACACACACACATACACACATACATACGCAAACAGTCACATTCAGTCACGCATGCATGCCAACAGTCATATTTAAATAACATAGTTTGCATCAATGTACGATTCTCAATGCTGCCTCTGATTAAAACTCATCATTTGAAGATGAAGCAAAATCGTTTTGCTTTCTCAAACAAATGTGAACATTTTAACTGATTATCTCCTTAATACAGCGGACCATTCAACACGGTGTTGAAAGCTAACGTTTTAAAGTGTGCTTAAAGCTGAATTCATGACACGCAAGGTGTCCTGAAGGGTTTATTTTCCTTTCACAATCCCAACATAATGAAACTGTCATAAGTCCTGGAGGAAAGAGACATACACGTGCGTGCTGTGAATCCGGTCCAAGATCGACGCGTTTGATGACTGGGTCCCGCTAGCTGCAAGAAACTGCAGCTAATATCCATGTTAAATGAGTCATCACTATCTACGTAATCAGTTCAAACTTCAGGTTATCATCAATGTCCAAGATCAACAAGTTATACAACACGTTCCCCCAGTACAAGAAGACACTGTTCATGATAAAATAAGAGACATTGCTAAGCATACCGTACAACGTTGATAACAATATTAGAACAAATGGGTATACATACGCACGAAGATACCAGTTACTTCAGGCTGTCATCAGTGCGATGCATTATGTTTTAACCCAAATGGTGTGGTGATTCTTGTAATAAACGCTAATATGTTTCTATTGAATACGCCTGTTTACGATTTGATGTTGACGTATTCGATACATGTTTAGTTATTATGCCACCTTGATTCAGGCTTGTATCCTTTAATGATGCATATCAGAATCTAGGAGCTAAGCTTGGCCACTATAGTTAACATCTTATTAGAGTACCGGAAGTCTTGTTGAATATGATCATATCATGTATCAGTAACATAGTACTCAACATGTACTAGTATTGGCTTTTGTATGGGACGATAGGTTGGTACTCTCACGAAAACAAGATAAATGGTATGCACATTTGATCTAACACAGACCCTGATTATGCACCATCGGTCAGATGTTGGGTCAACGACGAAGAGCACAGTAGCATGCCACTAGTGTGTACTCTATATACATCACTGCACAACCACAGCGATACACAAGACCGAAATTGCATTGCTAATCCAATATGGTGTCAGAACGAAACTATGTTCATGACGTGTACAGTCCAATGCCACTGCAACAAGCTGATCTTCAATCGAGGTCGTGTAGCAAGCTGTAATCATTAAAAACTCTACCCCCGTCACGTCTTGTCGAGCTAGATTTCACGTGAAGACTTACACGTTAAAGGAATACTTATAACAGTGCATCAGTTTGATGAAGGCTGGTTTGAAAATGAAAAGCGACATGGTTACCTGAATTAATTATACTAATTAACTCGTAGGAATAAATTGTAATATGTAGGAAACAATTCCGTATGAACTACATACTGTATTCGGTCGTGATTCGCAGAAAACCGTAAACGTAATTGAATTACATACGTTTGCAGTGGTTCTGCAACGATTGTAATTATATCGCCTGAATTAATTATACAAACGGAATACTTATACGGAATATTTATAACAGTGCATCTGTTTGATGAAGGCTGGTTTGAAAAGAAAGTGACATGGTTGCCTGAATTAATTATACTAACTGATAGGAATAATGTAATCTGTAGAAATACATCCGTGTACACTGCATACTGTATTATAGATCGTGGGTCGTAGAAAACCGTAAACTTAATTGAATTACATTCTTTTGCAGCGGTTCTGCAATTCCTGTAATGTTATCCTAAGAAATAAACTACCCTTTTCCAGTGTAGAATACCTATTCTCAGGTTCAGTAATGAGAATATATTTCAAGTACATTATGTGCTGATATTGTAATGTTAGCGAAAGCTGGCAACCGTACAAATTACCACTTGGATTCAATTAGATTGCGGATAGTGATGTCAACCCTTACGTGACATTTAGGCCTCGCTGACCACGAGTAAGACTTTGAGTAATTAGGAAATGCAATGTTAGCACCTATGTAAATAGAATTCATTACGCTCCTTGTGATGCCATATGGTTATTCTGGAACGGGAAAGCCCAGAAGCCGGGCATTCAACGACGAACCATCGCCGCACCTGCGAGAATTACTATTCTGTTTTACACTTACATGTAGCCACGACACCGTGCCTTCTTCTCACCGATGACTAATTAATCAGCAATGCGTTTATTCCCTGCCGTCCCGTTAAACAGATCAAGACGGTGTCTACCTCAAAATATATAATCCGCTAAGTGGAAGACACTCGAAGGAATTATTCACAGATGACCAATTTAAATACAGGAATAGTTTGTCTGGTCATTTCTTCTAATTGATGTGCTACAGTACTCCATCAAAGGTCAATGATAACCTGTAATGTATATACATTTAATCTACCAGTCAAGTGGTTAAGTAAGATTGTAATATAAAGATATTAACTTAGGAACGAATTTTGAACTTGTTGACGGAAAACTGAACGTCATGTCGGTTCAGTGAGTACTAACATGTGTTCAGTGAGTACTAACATGTGTTCAGTGAGTACTAACATGTGTTCAGTTGGAACTCTAATTGGCTACAATGTAATCAGGTCCGACATTAGCTCGTTATATTTGTTGAATAGTAAATGTTACACAGGTGTACACGTAACACAGGGGAACTCTAATAAGCTTGACCTAATTGGCCATTACTAAATTATTCACTAGATGGTTGTCCAGCGGATGTGTCGGTTGTGTAGTTATTTGCCTTTACAACGCCAATACTTAGACAGATACATGATATATGACCATACGAACAACCATACGATTATATTGCAATGCATTTATTGCTATTTAGTCAAACTACATAATTACCTCGCATAATAAATTATGTGTGAAGTGCATGTCTCATGATACATAAATCGTATGTAGTCTAGACGTAATTCCACTGTAGTTATGTCCAGTCTAGTGGTACGAAGGTTGTTTTAATTCAGCTGTATCTCTGTTCTATGGCTGTCGCTCTTAGCTCTGTTCTGTCGTGTTTAGTAACGATTTCGTCAGATAGTCATGCCGCTTATGTAATTGACATAGGCCTAATAATACGGTATCGAATATCTGTGATTCAAATATATCTCCCAAATATGATTGATACATTTATATTAACAGTAATATTGCAGAATACATTCATAATACAGTAATATTGCTGGTTATCTTCGTGTACTAATATCGTCGCAAATGTGTGAAAGATTCCCGCAGCGTTAAACTCTATATTCACTCACTCACTCGTGTACTAATATTATCCACCGTTCTGTGAACCTCAGTGAGCTGAACGATCCAAAGGCTTGCTACCCGGAAGTTATAATTTCAAAATGGCGACTTAGTCGTCCTATAATATGCAGATTGATATCACAATTGTCAAATCTCAAATGCCGCATGAGATACATGTCGATTTACACATGATGCTATTCCAAAACTTTAATATTTCTAAAGCCCCTACTTCTCTCTACAAGAACGTCTTGTAATCCCCTGCCACCCATCTTTTCCAGCTGTATAACGCTTTGACATATATCCGGACAATATTCTGGATAATCAACTCTATCAGACAGACCTTAATCGCATCGCATGACAAATTCTGAAAGTGACCTTATACCTATTTACGCTTGTAGATGACCAATGAATGCACGGCGGGCATATACACGTTTCCGAGTCATTGAGCGTTTTTCCGATATCTCAGAGTGTCACCCGTGTGAGATGTCAATTACTTCTGGTCCACAGAGGCGACGACGCTTCATCAGAAGTCATAGAGTTGCTATTGATGCATGGCATCGAACACCGCTTACAGCTTTCTGGACGGAATGGCTATTCTTATTCAGACAACTCATGAAGAGCGTGTTCCACTGTGGTATTGAAGTAGATAGGATATCAAAAGGCTGTACTTGTAACACACTTATCCTTCCGATAATTGAAAACATAATATGGATCAAAAGTTTTGGAGGATCTCAGATCATAGGGAAATTGCTGAATTAGAATTGATGGGATGAAGTGTTATCAGTTGGTGGTAAATCTAATTAGACTTACGTCTTGTTTTCAATATATGCCAGGCAAATATGTCCTACTATAACTATGAGGTCAAAGTCTTACATGAAGGTTTAGCATTGAATATGTATTCGAAGGTTGTCATTTATAGCATGTATACACATCTCTGGAAGTATAAATAAAGCAGCGATGTTTTGATCACAACTTTTTCTTTGACACACTTTACATCTTGTTCTAAACATCGCAGACTAAAATAGAATTACATGAAAATAAAACCTTCAAGACCTCGTATACTTTGATCTCGGCCGCCTTAGCATCTTAATATTTCTTATGTATAGTTCAAAGTAGAGTTAAACATGTTTTCGTAGAATGTAAACTTTAACTGGTCTCATCTTCTTTGCGCACTGCCTATCGATGGATGTACATTATAGTTCCTGTGGGGAACAACTCAAATTAATTACAGTTTACCAACTAGGATCGAATATTCTGCTGAGGCCATACGACGTTCATTCAATTAAATAAATGCTAATTAGGAATTACTGACATAGTAACTGTATTGAATGCAAGTATAAGTGTAAGATTATTCAAGTATTGTGAAAATGGATTTATATTATATTGTAAAACTAGCAGATGCATGACCGTTGTATGCTATGATGTCCCTTGAAACTATATAGACACACCTGTTTGGTGACCAGTATGTCTAATTTAGACTTTTCTTTTACATTGTGATTTAGAGTCGCTTTCAAGTTTCATTTACATCACGACTTGGCGGTGTAGGGCAGAAGGAAACCCGCAACATCTGTAGCGCTGAATATTGCAGTAAGCCTGTGAGCACCGGCTGGTACTGACAGACTAATGCTGATACCTGCATGGACACTCTACAGACAGTGCATTCTATCAATATCGCGTCAGAAAAGTAACTTTCGTGAGCATTGATGCTGGACTCCGAAATCCAAACGTTCTACCACTGCGCTACACTCAATTGTTCTATAGTAACATCTCCCGTGTCTATTTTACATTTAATACCATGCTACAGGCATGCTTGTGCAATGTATAACACAGGGGAATAAAAGAAGCGTACACGCTTAAATGTTTAATAGAGCCGCTCATATAAATCAGGCATGAAAGCAGTTGTTACTGAGCTGTGCGACATTATGGCAACTTTAATACATAATATTATGGTATAATAGTGATTACCTCACAATGGTAAGACCGTCATTCTAAATATAATAGTGCAATATAGTAGTGCATGGAGCACTATTAACACCAGCTGGATACATCACTAATGCTATGGACATATAACTAGCGTTATTACTCGTGTTGTCTAGGGGTTCTGACGCCAAAACTAGGCTAGTAATTCGATTTCAGAAGGCAACACGTTTTCAATGTCAATGTCCGCATGGAGTTTATCGTCAGAGAAACGGAAATCACTTTAATTAGGAACTACAGGCTAATGGGCGATAATGTCATTGACGTATTTTGAAAAATCAAAACTAGCTGCACGATATATGTTCCAAACCACTTAAATTGACGATGAATAATAAAAACATAAAATAACTAGCTGCGATGTGCTACATTAGTATTTTTTCTTAATCTCGTGAATTAGTTTAGTAAAAAAATATCTAAGAATCATGCATACTAGATTAGCGATATCCCATTCGTGTAAGAACTTGCGTAACACATCGGAAGTCGTTAGCAATTGTATACATCTAAACAAAAAATGTATATTTTTAAAAAACGTACATTTTTGAAAAACGTGTATTTGACAATACATAATTTGGTATTGTGTCGTTTACTATATTATTTCTCATACCACGGATTACGTGTTTTGTGTTTATATAACCGGTTTGCATTAGACCGGATTTCCTCAAGACTGCACCACTCAGATACATTATTAACTGACCCAAGTCTACTATATATAGCTTGATATTACGAGTATGTGTATTTTAATGACAAACACATGTGCATTTAATGACGACTTCAAGACACCAACAAAGGCGCTAAGAAATAGTGTATTGCTGCCACGGTATTACACCCCAGACTGACACATGTTCTTAAGAAACAAGGTTATTACTAATCATATGTTAGGGCACACTTGTCTACATGTATAAGACATATAAACCGTAAATAAATGCAACATACCCCATGCTCAGAGTATTACTCAGAGACGAAGGTGTGTGTGTGTGTGTGTGTGTGTGTGTGTGTGTGTGTGTGTGTGTGTATTTAAATGCTTTTACAGTCGCCTTCCAGCTTAGCTGATTTCGGCAGACTGGTCCCTCCTTGGGACGCATTTGTCTCGCAGCATGGAGCTGGAGAGCGGTGTATGTTATTGGCTGCTTGTTCTAGGCTGGGTTTCCACCAGTCGTTTTTAGAGTGCTAGCTCACTCTGGAATATTAATGTCACAGTTAACAAGAATATCACACTCAGACACAGTATAGGTGACTCTGAGGGACCACCCGTTGAAGGAAACTTCCCGTTATGCTGAGCGTCAAGCAGGGTGACATCAACTACCATTTTTGCCGTCTTTCGGTATGCTAAATCGACCTTCCGGATTCCGTGGCGTAAACCTTCGAGCGCCTGCCACGGAGTGCGGAGGGTATGAGAAACGAAAGATGCCTCGTTTGTCCATAATGACACCAGGCCCCCGTTTCACGACGGTGTCCTAACTATAATTAGGAACTCCTAACCCGAGTTATCACCTCCTATTTAGTGCTTCACGACCATGTCACAAGTCATATCCCTTCTTAAATCGGCATCTAACTTAGGAGGTGATAAACCTGGTCATAACCTTAGGTACTCCTAACTTCAGGAGGCCGTGAAGCGGGGGCCAAGACATTATTATTGAATTGCCAACGTGCAGTCATCATGAATTTAGCATTATGATTTAACTAAAAACATGATATCATTTGTACATGTTACATATATGATTCTTGAATGCACGATTCAAAATATCCTGACATCGGTAATTATGAACATTCTATTTCAAAACCAAGTACAGTGGAAGCCCGCTAATTCGCACCTCACTAATTCGAAATATCGCTTAATTCGAAATGGTCACATGGTCCCGGTTCCTTCATTCGTATTTTATCATTATTTGACCTATGTTAATTCGAACCTCACTAATTCGAAATATCGCTTAATTCGAAATGGTCACATGGTCCCGGTTCCATCATTCGTATTTTATCATTATTTGACCTATGTTAATTCGAAACTCTCTAATTCGAAATCCCGCTTAATTCGAAGAGTTGTTCCAAGTCCCAGCTATGATAATTCGAAATGTGAACAGTGCGTCAGCTTAATTTAATAAGTACATGTGCATGTACATGTATTACATAATCAAGCTGGAGTAGCTTGTATGTTAGCTCATAAAATAACAACTCCACTATTAAATGTGTGCATATCTTCCGATACCCAGTTTACGGATGACCCCAGTATTCGGTTTGCCATTTTGTTCCGTGATTTCTCGCGATATAAATAGAGATCTGACGTCATCAAGAGTCCCAAGTTGACAAGTCAGCTTACTTTCGTTAGTCCTACACAAATTCTTCGGATAAAACTCAAATGCGTAAGTATGACACCTGAATGTTGTAATCTTATACAATTTTACCTTGTGTCAAATTGTGACATTTAGTGTAAATTTACCAACTTTAGAAAGTCACCAATAACACACACACGAACTGTTCAGTCTGCTTTGTTGATTGTTTATACTATCGGATTTTCAGAACAACGGGAAGCAACTCTTGGGAAAACATGTTTTAAATGGCTACGCATCTGTTGTGTCCGGTAACACCAGTCGTTAATTTTAGCTAGAGTATGTTGACACGCTATCTAGTGATGGCCATGCGTGTTACCGACGACTTTAGTTGCATAAGGAACTGTGTTTATTTCATGGCTTAAATGTTTAATGTATAGGTAAGAACAACAAGGTAAGAACTATGCGATCTACGCTTATCATTCCGGAAACTGGGTATCGGAGGATACTAACATTTTACTAACCTGCACACATATTATAAACTGATTTAATAGTATTGTTCTGGCAAATGACACATGTCACACATGTGACATAACAACTGCGAAACAAGCGTTCAATTAAATAAACTGGCTGATCAAGTGGGAAGGACAACCATGTAATGTTAAGTTTGAGTCGAAACAAGTCATCAAGCGCATCAAGCTGTTGGCGGTCTAATCATTGAACGAGTGAATACAGGCTAAGAAGTGTATTTCTCAGTAAAGTTAATCCCGTAAAGAATGACGCTGTGAATATAGCTCTGGACCTAAGGATGAAACCTTGACATTGGGCCTGGACAAGTTGACACAGAAGGTAATCTATGTTCAGCAGTTATCGAAATGGAACATCGGTTTCCCGTAGCAGTTTCGGCGAGTCGAAAGGCCTTTCGGGGATACTCGTTGGTAAAAAGACATTGCTCAGATGTGATGACTAGAGGCCTGTTCAGAAGGGCGAGTTTACGCGAGTTATTGCGTGATGTCACATATGAAGGATGAATGTTTCCAAGGCGATTTCACGCATGTACTCGCGGGTTCGCGCCCTCTTGAACAGGGCTCAGGGTATCCTTTCACTCGCCCACTTATCCGCAAAGAAACCATAGCGCCCTCTCTGCAGTGTATTAGCTATCGGCAAAGAGAGCATTATGGTCTCTTATCGGATAAGAGAGGTTTGTGAAAGGATACCTTGTTGATGCTTCTCATAAAAATGGCCGACTTTCTCAGCTTTTAGTAAAGATACCATATAGTACTGTTTTACAAATAAAACAGCTAACAGGTTCTGTCTTTCGGTATCGACTCTTTCAAACTAAACCCATACTAGAAAATTATTACGCGATATGCTTGATGTTTTCAAAAAAACAATAGGTATACTAAAATGTTAATTTAATAGTGTATGGGTGAACTATTCCCACTGCGACAAAAACACTAATTCAATCAATCAATATTCCTTATTAGTATTAAGACTAGTATGTTTTAGCGTACGCATGTTCTTCAGGGGCGGTATCCTATAAACAGTTTAAGACTTAAGTCAGCAAAACACTAACTTTGCGATACATTTTAGACATAGATTCGATAAAGTTTGACTAAGACAACTACAGAAAACATGGTCAAAATAGGTTGATAATTAAGGTTTTTGTTGTTGATTTAAGTCAATTAAAAACTTAAGCTGTTTATAGGCTACCGCCCCAGATGTATAACAACACGTTATTAAAACACAAAGATATGAATCGGAAAGCCATTCGTACGAATTGGATAGCATACTTGATAGTGATAACTGTATGAATACATTGTATCAATACATTGTATCAATACATTATATCAATATGAAACACGACTATTGACTGGTTTACCAACCCATTTAAGCTTATACAGTTTGACAGAGGTGTACTCACTGTGTCTCACGGCAAGGATTACCCTTTCACCAAATGTCTTCCTATTGCCTTCAGCTGACAGATGAAACAGGACGTTACCGGCTTAATATTGATTCATAAATACTTGGCTCATATCAATTGAGTTCCATTAGCTAGGAACCCCCCTCTCTCTCTCTCTCTGTATCTCGCTATCGTATATTTCTCACTGGTCATCCGCGTCATCAAATGGATGTTGATTAGCATCTGCGATCGCTCTTTTTTATATATGTGTTTGTGTGTGTCACCAGCCACGGAGCCAATAGAGAAGGCGGTGGTCTGGGACTTGGGGAGGGGAAGGTGTGGAAACAATGTTCTATTGGACATCCTAAGCAAGTAGGTGATTACATGCGTTAACGCCGGGACATGCTGGGCGGGAAGCCAGTGTATCGTTTCTCGAAGCTATTATATCTACTACGAGAACATGAGGTTTCTCGTAGCGATCTAATGAATGGAGATTGTGGAGTTACGAGAGCGCTATGATATCATAGTGGATACGAGAGCTTCGGGAAACGATACCCTGTACTTACGCCGATTTAGGGGTTCGTGCCATACGTATCTGAACCGCAATTTCCAAATCCTTTATTTATAAGGATAAGTGCTAGAATTGGAGTTTGAGCCAAACAGGTCATCGTCTTGGTACGAGTACGAGCGAGTGTGTGAATACCTAGAGTCGGGACGCATCTCTTAATGCTATGGTATTATACATACTAGGATGTATATTAATGATGTAATGCATGCATATCGCATCGCCTTATATAAATGATATTATTGAACATCATATCAGAAAGCAAGCAAGTTTCAGTATCGTTTAATATAATGTAATGTTTTAATGATCGCTTCCGAACATAGCAGGGCAATCGCTAAGATGATCGTACACATTTTATTTGTATGATTTCAGGAGAAATGTGGAGTATGTCGAAATCATCCTACAGGTCAAAGAAATAAAAGGACCATGCTTGTCTCCAGCGAACATAGTATAGAATAATCCCACAATGGTTCATTCAAACGTGGAGCATATCGTTAATTAGAGATTATTCAACATATGCGGTGGATTACTACTGTGTATTAACGATAACATAATCAACAGTGTTGATTATGCATAATTTGCATAATTCGACGATTG
>JAUTBV010092963.1:0-17804 GCA_032361325.1 Lepetodrilus fucensis | reverse complement strand
GAAATGTGTTTGTCCATTATACAGGTCAATCAACTGTGATATTATGCCTTTAATGTAGCTATCTATAAATTATATTAATCAAATATGAAATCTAGTACCATCACAGGATTAGCATGACAGTGAGACAACTGGCTTCTGTTTATACCAATGTTCAGTATATAACTATGTAACCATGGCAACTGATGTATGATGTATCGACAATTGTTTCCCTTGACAAAAGGTCCATTAGAAAACAGAAACAGACTAGTCATTGTTACATAACCAATTCAATTGTTGACGTCAATCATGAAACAACCAGACACTTGTAGCTCAGAATCAATAGACCATTGTAATCTATACGTACATATATGATGACAAATATTCAGAACCAAAATGCTATCGTAATCAAACCAGCTGGTACTGATGGAATAAGGATGATAACTACATTGCCACGGTACAGACAGCGCATCCTAATCATGATTGCATCAGAAATGTGAAACTTTCACGAACATTGATGCCTGGTTCCCAGGACGGGATTTGAACCTGGTATGTTACAGTTAATGAACTCGTAAGATAACTTTACCGCACTCACCTCACACGTATTCGAGCAACAATAACCTTTATACACTGAATACACTGCTTACATAGTAACAACGTTTAAGGCTTTGAAAAGAGTACATTTATCTGCAAAAGAAGTACTCTTATTGGTGTATAAGTACACCATGTGATACTAATAAGGACATATCATTGGACAAGGAACTTTTGTTATGTTTGTATAAATCATGCAATAAAGCATATGATAAATGATAAAATCTAAATAAACATATTTTCTGTATCATTAATTTGACATGTATCCCTCCAGGGTGTACATTGCAACTATAACATGTGTCTCTTCTTTTCTCGTAATACACTGTCATGTGTGCTTTGAGTATATTATCAGGAGTGCGTTATTACATTTTCCGTGTGTTGCACGTTGACCATGCGTTATTAACATTTGTAATACATATTAACATGTGTCGGTGCCTTATTAACATTGACAGTGTGTTATTAATGGGGGCAAATGTAATAACGCATGAACGTATGTTTGCTTTTTGTTTCAAACATTATTTCAAAATATTTAAAGTCTGTAAAGACAAATTCAACTGCCGGGATTCGAACTCTGTAACTCTCACATTTCTTGCGCTCTAGTCCATTAGGCCACCTGGTTGACGAAAGTTCAACCTAAAGTTTTATAGATGTTCAATATTGTAGGCATTTGAATTAATCGCTAGTAAAATCTCTTACATTTTAATTATATTCATATTAAAATGTGTATACAACGTTTATTTGTATATTTTTGTCGTGATATATGACAATTAACACATGGCCCTCGGGCATTACTGGCATGTAATGCACTCCGTTTCAGGAATTACCCCTCGGGCTACTTCCTTCAACGTTGTGTATTACATACTGTAACGCCCTCGGGCTGTGTGTTAACCATCACATATATCCCTCCATGGACACTATCCAACTATAACACGTGCATGTTGTTTTCTCGTAACACACTGTCATGTGTGTTTTGAGCATATTATCAGGAGTGTGTTATTACATTTTCCGTGTGCTACTAACATTTGTCCATGCATTATTAACATTTGTAATGCATTATTAACATTTCTAATGCATTATTAACATGTGTCAGTGCGTTATTAACATTGACCGTGTGTTATTAACAGGAGCAAATGTAATAACGCATGAATGTATGTTTGCTGTTTGTTTCAAACATTATTTCAAAATATTCAAAGTCTGGAACTCTCGCATTTCTTGCGCTCTACTCCATTAGGCCAACGAAATTTCAACCTAAAGATGTTCAGTACGGTCGGCATACGGAATGAATCGCTCGTAAAATCACTTACATATTTAAAAGTATATTCATATCATAATTTGTATACAACGTTTATTTGTATATTTTTGTCGTGATATATGATAGTTAACACACAGCCCTCGGGCGTTACTGGCATGTAATGCACTCCGTTTCAGGAATTACCCCTCGGACTACTTCCTACAACGTTGTGCATTACATACCGTAACGCCCTCGGGCCGTGTGTTAACCATCACATAATATCATCGATGAATTGTGCAACGTATCATGAAATCATTATTTCTTGACGGTAGTATATTATGATAAAACACAGCATATTGTATCGTACAATTAAATCCTGCAACTCACCTAGCACAGTACTTGGTGTGTATGAGGGAAAACAGCTAGGATATTCTTCACAATGTGACAACAACTAGGATATTCTCTGCAATACAACAACGGCTAGGATATACTACAGAAATAATCAAAGCACACGCCACTTATCTGACATAAGTGCTCAGACAGGTTTATATATAAATAGAGTAGGCCATATCTAAAACCAATCATGAATAATTCACACACTCTACAAATACATAAGTGACACTACATGAAGTTGACACGCTCTCCAAGCAAACCTTTACAACCCAATATGACAAACTTTACAACCAAATGGCACCCTATACAACAAAATGACACCCTCTACAACAAAATGACTAATTCTCCAAGAATAGTAAATTTTAAAGAAAAATGACCAAACCAAACCTTTACAACCCAATGTCACCCTCTACAACCCAATGTCACTCTCTACAACCCAATGTCACTCTCTACAACCCAATGTCACTCTCTACAACAAAATTACACCATCGCCAACAAAATTACACCATCGTCAACAAAATGGCAAACTTCAATAAAAGTTAATTTTCAAGAGAAATTACCCATGGGCCATCCTCCCCTTAAATTCACCCTCCCCGTCCCTCTCACATTTCCCCTATTAAAAGCAAACAACTCATAAATCAGTCATAAACGAACTTGACACAAATATATGTGACAGTAAAGTTGGCTTTAATAGTTTTCATTATTTGATGTTGATGTTTCTTATTTCTATTTTCACACCTTTATTTTATGGTGTACTTTCTTAATATATAAACCTTGCGATTTTCTTCTTAAGATTGCCTTTATGAGCATTTATTATTTTATCACACAATAATGCGCGGAATGACGTGGAACAACCTTATTGCAAAATGCTGGAATGGGAAAATAGAATGAGACACTGGTTTTCTCTATAAATGCTGGAATATGATTTGATTGAAAATAAATCATCGAAAATTTGAAATACAATTTGAATGAAAATTAACCTCTTAAAATGTGGACTCCCATTTTACAGAATTATTATAGAACTATAGATGTATGGGAGTATTGACACTCATAGTGTTGTTATTGTTCAAGGGAAACAGGACCTGGGACTTGAATAATCAGATTTGCAAATGTTTTACTTGAATTTAACAAACTAATCACCTAATTCTGGAGGCAGTCTTCACATGCAGCAAAACTATAGAATAAGATTAGACCATGTACACCAGTAAAATTAGCTTAAATGTAAATATAAAACAAATACCAGTTATAGTCAAATAATGTGCAATATTGTAGAGTACAGTACTGGACATACCACCCTGAATAAGTAAGACAGACCAAACAGATGCAATCGCAAATCTCTATTGCCACATTCTACAAAGGTATAGAGTCACCGTCATATCAACATATTACATATTACCACATTCTACAAAGGTAGGGTCACATCATATCTCTCTATTTCCACATTCTACAAAGGTAGGGTCACATCATATCTCTCTATTTCCACATTCTTCAAACATAAGGTCACATCATATCTCTCTATTTCCACATTCTTCAAACATAAGGTCACATCATATCTCTTTATTTCCACATTCTACAAAGGTAGGGTCATATCATATCTCTCTATTTCCACATTCTACAAAGGTAGGGTCATATCTCCCTATTTCCACATTCTACAAAGGTAGGGTCATATCTATCTATTTCCACATTCTACAAAGGTAGGGTCATATCTCACTATTGCCACATTCAATATAGATAGATTCACCATAATTTCTCCATATTACATAGTACCACATTCTACAAAGATGTGGTCACAACAGTAGGCTCACATCAGATCTCCAAAGGTATGGTTACAAGTGACAACATATCTATACTGCCACATTCTACAAAGGGAATTATGGTCACAACATAATATACTGTCAAATTCTACAAAGGTAGGGTCACAGAAGACTTAAAATACCACATTCTACAAAGGTAAATATTTTGTCGCAAAATATACTGCCATATTCTACAGAAGTAGGGTCACAAAAAAAAACATTTTACCATATTCTACAAAGGTATGCTCACAACATGTATGGATGACAATCTCAACTTACACTGGTAGACTGCTACAATCTGGTTCTGTACTGCCAAAGTTGCTGAAGGAATCCTCCTCCTTAAAACTCATGCACACCCTTTAACTCCTATAGGAAAGTAAACAATCCTCAGATACAGCTAGAGCATAGCTTAGGCTGGCCAGAGGGGGTATACCATCATTTCATAGGGTTTCTTTCAGTGAAAGGCCAAAGAGGTTTAGCAATGTTGTATTCAGCTGGTTCTGTCTCTTGTCTGTTCGGATGTCACTCACGGATCACAGATCACAGATCACGACACAGCGAGCAGTAAGAGAGTGGATGTTGTGGGAACACAGCCATTACATGAGGGATCAGTTCTCATTGAATGTACATTACATAACTCTGTTGTTGGTTTAGTGGGTTAATGGAATACCGGTAGTGTACACAATTATACAGGGAAATTAATATGTACAATGTCATACAGAACAATGCACAAATTCATGTCATTCTAGTATACTATTTGTCATACAGAACTGTGCATGTTGTTGATCAAGTACACAATGTCATACAGAACTGTACACAATGTCATGACATTGTACTATGTCATACAGAATGGTGCACAATGTCATCACATTATACTATGTCATACAGAACTGTACACAATGTCATCACATTGTACTATGTCATACAGAATGGTGCACAATGTCATCACAGTATACTATGTCATACAGAAATGTGCACAATGTCATCACAGTATAATGTCATACAGAACTGTGCACAATGTCATCACAGTATACTATTTCATACAGAACTGCACAATGTCATCACAGTATACTATGTCATACAGAACTGTGCACAATGTCATCACAGTATACTATGTCATACATAACTGTGCACAATGTCATCACATATATCATGTCATACAGAACTGTGCACAATGTAATCACATTATACTATGTCATACACAAATGTGCACAATGTCATCACAGTATACTATGTCATACAGAACTGTGCACAATGTCACCACAGTATACTATGTCATACAGAACTGTGCACAATGTCATCACATTATACTATGTCATACAGAACTGTGCACAATGCCATCACAGTATACTATGTCATACAGAACTGTGCACAATGTCATCACATTATACTATGTCATACAGAACTGTGCACAATGTCATCACAGTATACTATGTTATACAGAACTCTGCACAATGTCATCACAGTATACTATGTCATACAGAACTGTGCACAATGTCATCACAGTATACTATGTCATACAGAACTGTCATCCATGTTCTCATCCATAAAGTTCCTGACAAGGTTAGGTCTGTCCTCAACAAGACTGCAGCTTTACACTGCAGTGGTTTAAGGAAAACTAAATGAAGGCAAACACAGACAAATTTCAGGCTATAAGCTTTTGGCTGATTTACTATCAATTCTTTAACCATTGGCACTAATGTAATCAACTCTGATTACAGTGTTATTCTGCTCGGTGTAGATATTGACTACTTACATATGCTGACTTTCAATAAGGCAATTAGCAGTCCAAAATACTTGGTCAACATCTCACTGGGCAGGGAAAGCTTGTCATTTACAAGTCCTTCATTATAGTTTATATCATCCAATTTTAACTATTGTCCTATTATTTGGCATTTTTGCATTTAAACTAGAAAAACTTCAAGAAAGAGCCCTAGGATTTGTTTTAAACGACTCCTTTCTTGCCTTCTACATAAAGCTGGCACTATCATTCTAAAGCTCATGGCATAAGAAGTATTTAAAGGCGTAATATCACAGATATTTTTGCTTTGGATTATTTCTTAACTACAACTGCAAAATACATTCACTTGACATACGGTACATAGAATCATGTTTGTACTTCCAAAAACCTTTCCACCAATGTTTGGTAGACACATATCTAGTGCAACCTCCTGTAGTCTACTGATAGAGAACCTGAATATGGTCGTATTGTTATTTGCATAATTATGTCAATGCAAGGGGACATAACTCAGAGGTACGACTTAAACATATAATACACACAGGCAACGTTTTCTCGCAATTCCTTCATAGTTCAGTTGATGCATCAAAGACAAGTTAAATAGCAGAACGTTCCCTATATTCATATAAAACATTAATATTTTGATAACTATTGAGTATTGGAGACTAAGTACATCACTAAATAACAACTTTTGGGTGGATAAATCAAGCGTAATTAGTCTCAGATCGACATCTATTTGTCTAGTATACAGCAGTGTATAAAACTCAAGCAATTTCACTGCCAGCCATGAGGACTGGTAAGTCTGAGAAGTTACCCGTCCTCACGCATGTTGGCCAGTGAACGATGATATACATCTGTTGGCCAGTGAACGATGATATACATCTTCAAAAACTAACAAAAAGTAACACGACATGCTGGCGTGCAAGGATAAAACTTTACCCGTCCTCGCTGAAAATAACTCGTCGCGGGCTCTATTTCGAACACTGGTATACAGGTCAATCAACTATGATATTATGCCTTTAACTCAATCCATTAGTGCACAACAATTGCAATAGATTACTCAAAGTATTTTTCTTCATAGTTTTATTGCTATATACACAAGAGCTTTCAATGCTAAGTACAACGTGTATTCTCCTAGGACACGAGGTCTGGGGAAACAAAACGCAATTCTGAGAATGCCACATACTGTAAATCACGAAATTAATGCGTCACTAATTTAATGCGACCTTTAGATTTTAGACGTAAATGTGACACCAAAAAAAGCATAGCAATTTTATGCGACAATACGGCAATACGGCAGTCGCATTTTTTGCATTAATATTCTGCTCGCATTCATTTGTATGCTCATTGACGAGTGATTTACAGTATATACTATTGCCCACTCAAATAATATAATTTAAAATATAGAGCTAAGTTTATGGTTTATACAATGGTATAAAACTATTACACAATTTGACAACACATTTCAAATCATAAATAACATCAAGGCGAGAGATATAGGAAAACAGCAAAGGCTATTCAGAAAATGTTTTTTAGATAATGGAAAACATACACCAGCTAAGCCCCGAGATTACAAAACGTTCTGAGTATGATTTCATGCTCAAGGTCACATTTTATATGAAGATTTGTGAACAAAACTTTTGAGTTGAGTATGAAATCGTACTCAGAAAAGTTTCGTAATCACGTGGCCATACCTTTGTGGCATTGCAGTTATCATGCTTGGTCTTGTCAGTACAAGCCGATGCATGCAGGTTTACTGCAACATTCAGAGCTACAGATGTTTTTCCTGCACTAAACTGGCAAGCCATGATATTGGTGAAAGAATCTTTAAAGCAGGTCTAAAACTCCAATTTTTTTTTTTTTAAATAATTAAGCACAACATGCCAAAAATAGTTACCTGTTGAATCTATAGATTCTGGTGTATTCAGTGTATCAGATGAGACATAAATTCACACAAAGAAACCAATATTGCCAGAGATACCAATTGCCAGAGATGATAGTATAGTATCTACAGACAAGTCTTCTCGAGGTTTCAACAGCGACTAGGTTACATAGGTATGTAGTCATTGGGCATTGTTTGAAAACAGGAATGATCAATACTAGCTATATAGCATTTGTGTGGTTAACCCGTACCCAGCTGTGTATTAAATCATAGCAGGCTGTTGGGAATATCCATGATTCCAGAACATAGGTGGTTAATGGCATAGAATATGTTCTGATGCAAGATAAATGGCAGGAAATGTATTACTATTGGGTGCTGCAATCAGACTCATTCATGATATAATAAAATAAATTATAGTATATTCCAACTGTAATTAATTGTGTTACTATAGAAGTGGTTTATCTGATTGGGGTGGGGATGGGAGTGGTTGTCGGAAGTGTGTGTGTGTGTGTGTGTGTGTGTGTGTGTGTGTGTGTGTGTGTGTGCGTGTGTGTGTGCGTGCGTGCATGTGTGCATGCGTGCGTGTGTGTGTGTGTGTGTAGTGTGTAGTGACAGTCTATGCCTGTTGGAAGAACATAATATGGTAGATCATAGTATAATACAGTTATGATATAAGGAGAATTAATTATTGCAGTCCTTATACTAATAATTTTAAATAATTCTCAAGTGTATATAGATAAAATATAAATTCACATACCTTTTTGAAGTGACTATTCTTCCATGTTGGTGGGGAACGATGTCACATGTTTGCAGATGACATGTCTTCTACTGACATGCACAACCCAATGTGCAGCTGACCGCATCATATGTCATCTCCTATGTCATCTCCGAGACATGCTCATGTCTGTCAACCTGTCAATCAATCAATGAAATAGACACATGATTGACAGCTGTGGACATAACAAGACTAGGGTGGTGTTCCATTGACAGTCTTGGATGCACATTCTGGACAGGGGGCTGCTCATTTCTAGCTGTTCTGTCTGTACTTTCTGTCCCACGCATGCGCAGTTACCAAGGATCAACACCGCACAGTGTAACTGCACATGCATCGGAGAGAAAGTCCAAAATATAATAACCAAAAAAAGGTAACATGATAAAATGAAAACAATATTTTTTTAATAATTTGCCTTGAAAGAAATAAACATTTTAAATATCACTTTCAAATACTCATTTTTATTAAGAGGAATACCCAAAGTTGCTTTTCCCCAGTTGGAGGAAATTATTTAATATTTTATGAGAGCTGTTGCTTTTCACTTGTTGGAAATTATTTAATATTTTATGAGAGCTTTATCAATTCAAATATTTTAAGAGACTCCATTGAGTACTTGTAATTTGAATATAAAACATATTTTGAACTGGAGTGACAAAATATTCAACATGTTTGGCCTTCTTATTCATGAGAACATCAACGTGATGTGTGACTGCATACTTGTAGCGACAATATTAATATACATTCTTCAAAACAATTTCATGTAACCAAGTTAGAATTTGGACGCTTCAATACGTCATTTGGTGATTTTACGACACTACTGTTGCTCCACGAATGAATCTGTTTTTATGAGTCAAAACCAACTTGTTCCTAAAAATAAAATATCCTCATGTTGCATAGAAGACTTGTATAATAAAGTACGACAGTATTCTATTTAATAGAATTGATATTGTAAATATAATTTTCGGCTATCATGAATACAAATTAATAAATTATGATGATCTGATTCAGAATCGGAGGAAATGTGACCAGCTGTTGATAATAGTGGTAACAATAATTAAAACGAAATACCCAAGCTAACACATAAACAACATAGCAATATCTTATAACAACTCGCTGTTTCCATCTGTTTGATCATTCATAGTCTACCTCGAGGCAGGACATTCTTCTGTTCACATGCCGATTGATCATGCTAATGCTAAAGGGTGAGCTTGTGTGAGTTACCTCCCTTTGACCGTTTCTGCACCCTCTTCCCCAGTTTTTATTATTTTTAAAGTGACTCAAACACCAAATTAATTAATGTATAAACCTAAAGAACTGATGATCCAACACCACGTACATTGATTCGGTTTGTTTATTTACTATAAAGAATTATCTATATATATCTGTCTATCTAGACTGCTAGGTGAGCAGTCGCGTGTGACCTCTCAACCGCCTGACCGAGGACCAATCTCAGCGTACTGTTCTAACCACGTGACTAACATAGTCTACGTAAATAAACAAACTGACTGACTACCCTGGAAATTAGCTGATTTATCGATAACAGCTCATTTGGAAAGGACTGTACGTGATGTATTATTATCAATTCTTTAGGTTTATACAATATGAATCACTTTAAAGTGACCCTATACTATAACATGTACAGACAGATTAATTTTAAATAGTTACAACCCTACACTGGTGGCATATTGACAAAGGTTGACGAAAGAATAAAACATGATATCGACAACGATAAAAATACGAAAAGAGAGATAAAATTAATATTTAATATAACCATTGAATGTATAATAATGCGTGGAAACGTACAACTATTGTTAAATTATTAAGTCAAATATGAGCAGGTTGCAGTCCTCACAGAATTGTATTATATTCACGCCAATGGACATTGAATGCAACCACAATGTACCGTACCCATTGTATATGGGAGTGATTAAAAGAAGATTAATTATGTTTGCAACATCAATAATAAAAGAGAACATAATTATGCATAAATAATAATAATAATTCACATCTCTTTTGACCTCGAATACTCGTCCTGAATATATTAGTAACATTAACCACATAGCCATTAACCTTTCCCTTCTAGATTAAGCACACGCACTGTTCTTTAGCGCAACTCAGAGTGCCTCCAGTATGGAGAGTGCTAATCACTATCTCCATAGCCTTTGGCATATAGGCATAAGCAAAGCAATTTTTTTGCGTCATTGTTTTGTTACAGTATATTCCAATGTGATGGTCGCCCTATGTTACGCCCCCTAGAATTAGAGAATTTTGTTTAATAAATATATGGTTTGTATTATGGTAGGGTTATAACACTTAATATTGACAAAGCTTTATGTATGTAAACAATGTCATTATAAGGTGAACACGTACATTCTATATTTTATTGCTATACCTTCTACCTATTGGCTACTGTCATCATGTGTGTCTTGTTAATGCCACTATATTGCCGAAATTCTGTCTACATCTTTTGTTTATATCATCCAAACACTTGGCAAATATGCTACTAACAGTATACGTTCTAGACCCGACATATGTCAGCGACACTATAATTTATAGTATAGATCAAACTAAACCCATGCACGTCCCCATATCATATGTCCCCGAACTTTGCAGGTAAACAAAACGTGCAGCATGAAGGTCCTATCACACCAGAGGCGAATTTCGCGGCGATAAACTCGGCGATTTACGTTCTTAGATAGAACCTTATCATTAAATTAGCTATATGATTGCACACCAAAAGCGAAATTCGCAATATATAACGACAAATTTCGATAAAATATTTTGTTGTCGCCACTGATTGTTGTGGCGATAAATCGCTCGTCTCTGGTGTGTGCGGGCCTTTAAGAATAGGAAAGAGGTCTACAATGGGTATACATATCTTTAAATGCTGAGTCTGCGTAGTTTAGTATCTCTGATAGTTAGCTGACAAAAGGAATGCAGACGGATATAATTGGGTCCTTGAGATTGAAAGTGTATACTTATAACAACTTGGAATTTAAATGGGATGTCATTTGTAGATATCTCAGCAACTATACTTAAGCCATCACGGATAATTAGAATAGATAGTGAGACGCATGGTATATTTAGATTCTACTTTATATATAGTCTGTTGAGTATTGTTACTATATAGTAAAACGGCTGCTGCTACTATATTCACAACAACAACAACAATGGCAACAACAACGACAGCAACAGCAACTACTATAATATATTAGTGTCGGCCTACTAATGTACTATCACTACTCTCTATGATAGCATGTGCGGAAACGACGATTTGAACCAGTGTAGTGTCTGTTATTACATTTTATTATTACTTTTATTTACAAAAATGTTTAATTGTCAGTAAAAATTAAAAGAAACTCTCTCTCTTTCTGTCTATCTCTCCTCTCCCCCTCCCCTCTCTCTCTCTCTCTCTCAGTATCCTAGTAATGACTATAGCGGAGTGGCGTAATGATACGTATCCCGTGTGTTGCATACGATGTAGGTTATACAATGGCGCTTTGTAGTGTCATCAATGTAGATGGTATGTTTCATAGTGGATGCTATCTTGCACATTTTACCATATCTTGCATGCTGTATATACAATATAGACATTATTCATTATTCCAAATTATTTCAAGTAAAATACTCATTTCATGATACCACAATTTTGATATTTTATTCTATTTTATTGAAACATTATCACACTTTCATGATAATTATTTATTACAAAGTTATGAAATAAACCCAATCATTTGGCGCAGTAGAGCAACAGTTATCTTTGCACTCATCGACAAATGATTAATTTTGAAGGTATATTAGTTACAAGCTGCGAGTAGCTTCCTAATCTGACTTCCTATAGTATATGCACACCTGTATACTGACCGGTTAATTTAGTTGACACGCGGTATCCTATGGAAAGCGACGCAAACAGATAACGTCCTATTGAGTACGCTGTCGAATCTTACACCAAACGTCACTTCACGTACAGGTAGAAATCGCACCTGAACTAACAGAACGCGCGTGTATATGTTACCTTTGATCCGAGATAGGCAAATCTGAATAGTAACAAGATAGTGTAAATCGTTCCTAATAGGTGTGATCGTTTTCTTAAGGTAATATTTGACTTTGTACAGTATGTATACAACCACTGTCAGTAGCAATATGTATCTGATGTTTGTTATACATTATAGCAAGACACGTGTTGTGAAGGGTATGATAGTCTATTGATAGGCCTGTCTGCGCTCAGCGTTTTCTGTTTACTCGTAGTTGTCATTGCCACAAATGTATGTCATTTTAAGCACATGTTTTTACCCCCAATTGATTCTGGTTTAATTAACAACTTCAACAGTGTGCTTGTATAATGGTAAAGAATAAAGGCTATATATATATATATATATATATAACAGTTAATAATGTCGTTCAAACACCAGTGCATGTTTTGCAACGAGTACATACGTAAGAATATAATTGGGCACCCCCTCTAAGAAATAATATAGAATCTATGTATATATTCCGCTGGGTTTTTTTTTATGAGCGTCATTTTCGCGATAATTGAGTTGTCTTTCTTGGATTTGGGTGTAAGATAGCGGTGTGGATGAACCAAACTCCACATTCTCTTGCAGGTGGTAAACTTAGGAACGAGGCTGTTGAAGAGCATCGAGTTGAAGCAAATCCAAGTTCAACAGTATGATGCCAACAGAAGTTAAAAGATCAGAATATGGTAGCCTACGTTATAAGCGTACTTGTTGTTCCCCAGCTTGGCGCTCAGCAGTAAAAGGGATAGCTGCAGATCTGTATAGCTATAAGATGCCCCATTTACTATTTTGCTATCTAGTATGGCACCCTATAGCTTATAGGGTGCAATAACAGATAGCAAAATAGTAAACAGGGCATCTTATAGCTATAGATCTGCAGCTATAAAAGGGGGTTAAAGCAAGGACTGGTCGGCTCAGAATCAGTATACTGTGAGTGGAGTATCCATGTTCTCGCTGCGGTAGGATATTCCGCGTGCTAGTACCAACAGCTGGTGGAAATCCGGCCTATAGTATAATCAGGGCATGTGCATACAACACATGTCAGACGTGATATGAGTGACATAATCTTGAAAGTGGTTCAAAATCAGTTCAACCAACCAACATTACGGTGTTCTGATAGTAGGCCCTATGACCAATTTAACGAAACAGTACATTATGTTAACATCGTCAAATGATAACTATTTCCCCCTTCACGTAACTTGTCATTAATAACGTACCGGTATTTCCTCTTCTTGAGTAGTTTGTGTCAAAACGTAACTTAATTCCGGTGGTGTATTCGTTCCATCCACTCGAACAGTAAAAGGTATGCGAGGTAACAATGACAGATTTCCGCTTTGTGGTTTCAATTCGAATTCATGACTCAAGACATCAAGATGGTTGTTTCGGTAAAATTGTAAAAGTTAGTTTACAAACGCTAAAACATCACCAATGGCTAAAAGTAAAAATAAATCATTATTTAAAAATTTGGAAGACGAATAATGATGCTGTTTTGATAGATTGACCCGTTATTTGAAAAAAAATATTAAAATAGTCCAAAGCGCATAATGCACCATTTGAAACATGTGGGAGCTTTGGTAATTGTTATACTTTGGCCTACTTGTTTTCATAATATGCCTACATACTTTATGCACGTACTACTGTATTATTGAAAGCGTGAACTTAAAAAATTGAAACGGGTAGCCGAACATTCAACGCATAATTAGTTCAATTTGGCAGTCAACTATACTAGTATATTTTTTAATAGAACATCGTTTATCTCGTATATATGTGTGTATATAACACCTATCTTCCCCGAGTTATCTCCTCCTTATCAGGGGCGTACTCTAATATCTCTCTGGCAGGTTCTTGCAGTGCAACGTACTAAACCACAAGAATTTCCCCTCCTACTTCTATCTACTGTTTACACATTTGTTGTGAGATACGATTATGACAACCTTCCGGTTACGTTGTATACTCAGCCAAGCAAAGGAGCACAGTGATCCTCTTGAGCTCTCTGCGACACTTTAAACATAGTAGAGGCCTACTTCAATGGTCATATTATATATTTATATGGGGAAAGGTGTATATTTTACGTTTATACAGGGGAAGATGTAAATTATCTGTCTAGATAATCTTGATTGTATCTGCGCGTATATCATCGTCTTTGTGAGTCCTGACGGAAGATGCAATTTGTGTTAATAGTCTTTGTTGCGATGTTTTCCTATGAATAAATTGCCAATTTTATAATGATAGACTATGTTAAAGAGGGTATAGGTATATCCTACACTTATATGACCATCATGGTAAAGGTATTTTTGGTTATAATATTATTCTTTTAAACATATATTATACTTTAGGCGGCATTTGGATTATTATATGGTATATAGTCTACAATTAACTTCAAAATGGATCATAAGCTTTCAAGTACATTATAGGCTATCACATGATCAACAAAATTATTATACGTAATACGCAGGAATTCTCGCGTTTGAAATTGAACGTGGGGAAAACGTAAGGTCTCTCATATACACCTATCATGATACCTTAGAGAGATTTTAAAATATCTGTTCTGCTGCATCTTTAACACACAGGAAAAGACAAGAAAATACTATATTGATTTCAGTGTATAATTTAACATGTTTGTTTCACATTTTTTAAATTGGCAAATTTCTTTTATAAGGAAGATGCACCGAGATGTCAGTACAGGAATAGTTTCACTTGTTTTACATTTTAATATCGATGGGAAATGATAATACTACTGTGGAATATATGCTTTTCTACTAAAATAGACACACTAAAAGACAATGATATTCGTCTTCATCTTGATTAAAATAACGTTACATTTAGTACACAGAATATTATCTTTAATACACATCTTTATTACAGTGGGTTAGTAAAATGTTGTTAGTCAGGTGCTGTTAATCAGATGCTGTTAGTCAGATGCTGTTGGTCAGATGCTGTCAGTCAGATGGTGTTAATCAGAAGGTGTTAGTCAGATGATTTTAGTCAGATGCTGACTGTTCGTGATGACCTGATTTTACACATAGAGACCAAAACATATAAATAAAAAAAGACACACAAAAAACACATTGTCTTCCTAACAAAGGCCTCTTGAAATCGTTCAGTATTTTAATAGGTGAATTATTCGTTCACATGAATCATTCATGTCCAATCAGAATAAACCGTTTTGTATTGGCTTGCTCTTACCCTCGAGCGTTGTGTGTTCTCATTATAACATTCCCAGAGCGAATTCTTCTTACAATAAAGTGTAGTCCAGATTTGCCAAGAGAGCTTCAATTTAGTATAAACTACATCTATTCTATAGAAGAAAAAAATAACTTCTAATAAAGCACGTATGTCTTGTTTCCACCTAATGAGCATTTGAATGACCTGGACGAGAACGTTCTAGAATGGCCAACCACAGCATATACATGATACAGTTTTACGTGTATCATCAGATACTGTACCTCAAGGACGATGGTTTAAATATAATTCATTAATCTGGACAACATCCAATATTGTTCCCACCTCAGGGGGATGGCGGTAAATGAGATTCACGCGACAGTTGCCCGGATGGATCGCGCATGATCAGATAATGTGATTTATCTGGACATTCAAAATGGCCGCGGGGTATTTTCTGGACATCCACCTGTCGGTCGTCTGAACGAGTTAGCGATGTCTGAACGAGTTTTTAAACAATATATCTATAAACGTGATTGACCCGGTTATAACGGTGCATGAACTGGGATTTTCCCATCGAATGTAATAGTTTGGGGTTCTGTAATAGATGAAGCTAATTTCCCTAGACTCATCTGTCTCAGAGGGGTATAGAAAATAAGTTATTTCTATAATTTATAGATATTATATTGATTGGTATATTTATTTGAAAGAATTAAGCCGCGGGAGTGCTTTACCCTCAAATCATCTTTTTATGTTTTTTAAATTTCGAATACTTGACAGCATGTTGCCAATAGTTCAGCTCGTATTTAGTAGGACTACCCACGAGATACGAGTGATTACGGGAAATATGTCCCGAGTGAAATTAATTAACTTTGAACATTAATTCCACGAGGGACATATTTTCCGTAATAACTCGTATCGAGTGGATTATTCTAATTATTCCCTATAATATTTGTTATGTAGTAAACCATTAAAAATTGCCGACAAACAGCTTCTTCAAGAGAACGACCCTAATCTCAGTCTGTTGCGTATTCATCCGCTTGTGACATTAATGTTAATACGTATTATTCTAACGGCAAAATATATAGATCCTTAGAGTATGTCGTTTAGAAGATAATACTTGATGCCACTTAATTTCTATAACGCAAATAATGCAATTGATAGCAAAAGTGTACATCATCGCAAATAATTTCAAGTGAGTAAGAAATTTCAAAAGTTTGATGTGCATGTACTGTGCTCAGCGGTCAGCCAAAACAATATGCCAGGGAAAACTTGCAGTCGAAAACGTGTACATTTCACCTAAGCTAGTCTTCACAACAAACAGATTGTAGCTATATAGTAGGCCCTACACGTCCAATTAAGTATCTGCCTACGTTCACGAAGATAAGTCGTTGAAGTTAACCGGAAAAATGTGCCCATAATATTATGAGGGTAACCATGTATGCTTATTAACAACAGTTTACAGAACGCAGCAGACGTGTATTATCATGAATTATTCGAATGAAAACCCACTTGAATTTAACAGTAAATGATTTACAAATTAAATTGTAACAATTTTTTGTATTTATATTACTTATATTTCAGAATAATAATAACTGCATCAAACAACATGATTTAGCGTTAAAAGATACTCTTTGAAGTCTTGACCGTGGGAACCAGGGCGAAAGTAAATCCACTTTTAACCAATCAGGTTCGACAAAAGACATAATCAACACACTGTTGATTATGGTATCGTTAATACACAGTAGATATCCACCACGTATATGGAATAATATACTTCCTGCTGCCAATATGCTTTCTTTACAAACAGATACAAACATATACAGACATATCCAACCAACTGCAGGCAGAGACACATTGCTAAAGTGGGCTACAGTTAGTTATTTAAGTCAATTATATTCAGCTATAGACTGACATAATGAGGTATTCCTCTACATCGATCTATAGTCAGCTATAGTGACACCGAGCTACAGCTAGCTACAGTGACACCGATCTACAGCTAGCTACAGTGACACCGAGCTACAGCTAGCCACACTGAGCTACAATCAACTACGTTAATTAACTATAGTCAGCTACAGCTAGCCACACTGAGCTACAATCAACTACGTTAATTAACTATAGTCAGCTACAGCTAGCCACACTGAGCTACAATCAACTACGTTAATTAACTATAGTCAGCTACAGCTAGCCACACTGAGCTACAATCAACTACGTTAATTAACTATAGTCAGCTACAGCTAGCCACACTGAGCT
>JAUTBV010092952.1:2942-17806 GCA_032361325.1 Lepetodrilus fucensis | reverse complement strand
CCACCCCCCCCCCCCCCCCTCCTCTCCTCTCCCAGACACCCAAGGTTATGATACAGCATCAGCCAATAACGTAACAGAATGGCATTGAATGCGCAATGAAGGACAATGCAGGTGCAGTGATGGGGGACATTATGCACATGATACAGGTGTAGTAACCAGTCCTAACTTGCATCACTCCCTGCAATGTCAGTTGTGAGAGATAGAGGCTTGACCAGCTTATACTGACCTGAGTCAAGTGTTAGACATTCAGAAAATAATATTAATAACAGAGTCATTCTCCATAGGCCCAATGTTAATGATGGTCACATGTGTAATTTTCAGGTGGTTCCATAGATACCTTTAACATGTTCAAATGTCCTTCCCTGGGACCTCCTCTGTTTTGATCATCAGACAGCTTGAGGTCAACACATGGAACTGTCAAGGATTTTGTTTTAGTCATAACATGACTAAAGTCCTATAGAATATAAAGTATTACGAAAGTTGCATGAGTTCTTCCTGACCTAAACTGACTAGTCGTGGTTTAAGTGGGGGAAAAAATGAAAAAAAATAAAAAATAAAAAATTTAAATAACATCATTATATGTAAAATGATTAAGCAATATTTCTTTAGAACATTATTTGTTAGAATTTCTAATTATTAACCTTTTCCATGCTGATGGAGATGCCCTGAAGAGCGGTGTCTGTGCCTAATCTAGCAGTGAGAGAATTGCTCGGTTTCCTCTTAGAAGCTAAGTGGAAATGCAATATAAATCGGTTAATTTAATCTATATGGTGAGATTTAGTTATGACTTGTTTTTATTTACATTGTCGATTACAGTTTGTAGTATGATCTCCTAGCATTTTATGTGTCTATGAAATATTTGAAAAAATAAAATGATGGTGTAGTGGTGAGGAGGATGAATTTTGATGAAAATCTCAGGTTCATCTACCTTGGATATATAATTGGACGAGTGCAGACAGTTCTTTAAATTGAAATTGGGTAAATATGACGTAAAATGCAGAAGATAGGTTAACCACATATTTCCATTTGAACTCTCTTACCATCTGCTTTTTGTGTTTGTGTTTGTGTGTAAGTGCAAATTAACACGATCACTAGAATACGAGTTGATAATTATTTTACCTGCCTACCTTTGGTCGAAAATTGATGGAACATGATGTCATAGCCATTAAGGATAATGCTTCTCTTTTAAGTTTATTGTTTTTAATAAATATTGTTTTTAATAAATATAAAACAGATACAAATATTTGAAGGTATACAGTACATAACAGCATGTACATTTAGCTATTATGTAACTCGTATCGGTACGGCATTGAGAAAAGAAAAGAAATTTGCATTTCCGACAGCGGTTAATATTAACTGAAATGAGCACTAGCCACACAGGACTAGTGGGGTTAAAACTCTACTAGTCCTCACCAACTTTCACTAGTCCTGTCAGTAAATAATAAAAAAGAACAGAACTAGCATAAACGGACTCAGGGATAGAGATAGATAGATCTAGATGGTCTTGTTTTTAAAAAATAATAAAAACAAGGTATGTGCTTTGAAAATTACCAGATGTAGGAATCTACTAGTCCGAGCCAGAAACCGCTAGCCAAATCCAAATTTAAAAAATAAAAAATAAGCCATATATCCAATGAACTTAACATTCCTTGGAACAAACCATACATGATATTAATGAAAGATTCTAGAAAGTGACTTTAAACCCCAATTCAAAAAGAAAGAAATGTTTAACCCCTGATTTCTGACGAGACTAATCCAGCAGGAGATGTGATGATGTCCAAGAGGAAACCCTCCTGTGGAGTTGACAACACAGAATTAACTGGTGGCCACTTCTAACCCCAGTGCTAAAAGCTCTGTCCAGGGTATCATTGTACCTCAGATTAGCCCCCAAGGGAAAAGCTGTGTCAATATTGCTCCTGGAATTCCCCTCCCCAATGGAAATCCTTGTTTACTGTATTGTGTATGACCCTAGGGGCAAGCTCCTCACTTAAGATCCCACCCCAGTGGCAATCTTGAGGGTGGAAGGAACTATACTTGGGTTTTGTTAAATACTGCATGGGTTGTTCCAAGGAATGTTAAGTACATTGTCATTGGAGACATGGGTTATTGTTTTTTTTTCATTTTTTTCATTTTTTTATATTGGGATTTAGATCCGCTTTCAAGATTCTTTCACATATTACAGCTTGTGAGTTTAGGATAGGAGGAAACCTGTAACATTTGTAATGCTGAATGTTGCAGTAATGTTACAAATACTGACTTGTACTGACAGACCAAGTGGTTTTATTTGGGGTCAATGTTAATTTGCTGCATTGGGACATTCTGAGAAATCTCTATTATTGACACATGGCAGCAGAGGAAAATTGACCTAAACCTTGAGGTTATGAAACGTGTTTTTTTAGAATGATTTTTTTGAGTTGAGCATGATACCAGGCCCTAATATTATGGAACTTTCTTGAGTACAAATTCATGCTACTCAAGGTTTTGTTCACAAATTCCAATATATAATTTAAGCTTGGTCTTAAGAAAAGGTCGTAATCTCGGAGCTGACATGTCATGAAAATAATGTAAAATATCATCTCTAACTTTGGAAAAATTAAGCCCTAACTTCTGGACAGAGCTCGCCTTATTATTCACAATCTATTTATTTAAAATCTTGTACTAATTATTTAATCAATATAAATTTGCATCAACAGCAAAAGTATTTTAAGAATGCAAACATACCTGTGTGTGTTGGTGTGTGTAACGTTTCTTTCTAGCGACATTGTATTGCAATTTCCTACCATAAAGCTCAACTCTCCAAACTTTACATAACTCTGGACTAATGTGATTTTAGCGTGAGATTTGGATATATAACCTAGCTCGGTTTTGCCTTGTAGAACTTTAATGACAAATAATTTAGCCTGCAGTACACTTTTTGAACGGAAAAGAGAGATCCACTTTTGTAATCCAAGTTTCACTATCATTTTCTACGACTGTTTAAAGCATCTGTATACATCATATCTTGATCCTGTCAGCTGTTTATCAATGCATAAACATTGATAAATAAGACAAACCCATTTGATATGTCACAAGGTCATGTTGTTGGCAGTGAAAACTGATATTTGATATACATTGATAACACAGTGGTTGATTCAAGTTTTCTTACTGTGGGAGGCACTCGGCTTCTAAATGTGTGCACATAAATAAAATCTATTAAAAATGACATCTAGTGAAGACAGTTTAAGAACATTTCCATTTTATTAATAAGCCTAAAATGTATCACTTCTCACACTTATCAATTTAAAAAAAAATCATTTAAGATTGGCTGAATATTTAAATTTCAAATGTTCATCATCTATATCTATCCGTCCTCGACCACCGGCATTATAAGAGAAGCCACTGAAATGCTTTACCCTCTTCTTAAATATTAATTTTATTGATTGGTATTATATACTTTAAATCACAAAATTAATGCGTCAATAATTTAATGCGACCTCTAGATTTTCTACGTAAACGCGACACCAATAAAATGCCAACGGCCGTCTCCATACATGTTTCTTTCCCAGTCTTACCGTTAATGCTCAGCAATTAAATGCATTTTTCGCATTAATATTCTGCTAGCATTAATTTCATGATGTACAGTATTTATATGAAAAGAGCCACTGAAAGTCTTTACCCTCCAAGTAATCTAGACTTGCTTAACTTATCGAGGGAGATATTTTGAATAGGAGTATTTGGGCGAGAACAGGGTATGACACAACACTACCATGGATTCAAATACAATGGCTTTTCTGGAACAGTGTCGACAGTACTCAACACATTGTAATCATAACTAGCACTTACCTTCCTGCTGTCATAGAATAATACCATCGCCGAGGTCCAAGGAAACTTTAATTTTAGTAGCAAGGACTCTCCAACAAGAACATCAAACAATCCTACATACTTTGATGTCCATGCAAAATCAAGCATGGCTGTCTCGTGAGACATATGTATGAAAGCCCGATTGTTCGAAGTGACACACGCCGAGCATGTTGAACTGATACACAGAGATTACGAGATAGACATATACCTGGATTGCCTGATGAAATCTATATCAGATGAAAGCAGTGTCCAGACTTCTTAAATAGATAACGTATCTGTATGTAATTATCAAGAACTCAATGAACAACCCTGTATGACTCCATTATTCGCAACTTGTTAATGGCTGTCTTCGTAAGATTTGTTCAGTTTCATAAAGCTAATAACATAATTTCTAATACAAGAAAACTAAATTTTAAGAAATGTGTTTCTCCTTAATTTTATTTACCCTACATTTTTTAAAAGTATACCTAAATATGTTATGGTGATGACAGCTGAATCCTGAATGGTTGCAATTTTCATTTTGCATTCGAATATCTCCACCGAAGGTATGTCGAAGATGCAATTTTGAAAACCCACATGCGTGTGATGTTGTACCATCTTTATCCCGTTTTGAAACAGATATGATCAGGCGAAGAGTTAAAGAAGTTGCGATTGCTTTGAAATATTCCATTGCTATTTACCACCTGCTATGTTTTGCAACTTGTTGAACTTTGTTTCCTGCACTGTCCTATATGCTATTTCTAGGATCTGATGTGATACCAGCTTCCCGTCTCAATGTTAGTCGCTCTGTGGGTAAAGATTTGAACTGATGTTTACTGTAGGTTTCCTTCCCTTCCTATCCATATCGGGTGACCATCATGTCTGGTATCAAAGCCACTTAAACAACCCAAATACATATCACTATCAAGTAAGCATACTTAATAATATTGCGGAATCTTGGTTTCCAGATCAAAGAGTTTACACAATGTTACGATTGACCATTTAAAATTATGATACTGATATATTTGTTTGCAACCTTATGCACCTCACAGGTGACATCTGAAATTTTGTTATTAACCCTCTCCCTGATGGATTAGGCACATGCAGTGATCTTTAGAGAATCTCTGGTTGCCTCCAGCATGAAAAGGGTTAACATATTTGGAGGATTAAGACATGATCTTTAAATCGCATCCCCTATAAAATGTATTTATCCCTTTGTAAGTCGGTATTTTGTCAAGCATAGCTCATTAGTTTACAAAGCATCGATAATATTTTCCTCCAATAAAGGCAGCCAGGGTTGATATACATATGTTAATAAATATTTATTATACAGCTCTCTTTAAATCTGTAATTTTTTGTTGCAAGATCTAAAGCCATGGAGGTGTTTAAATCTCTTCCGCATGGCCATTGTCTAACATGGCCATTGTCTAACGTGAGAAAGCATGCAGCTTTCAATGACATTGTGTGAGTTCATGTGAAACCTTAGAAGTCTCAAATATTGTCTCGACTTTTGAATTTGTGAATGATCAGAAATTAATGGACTCGCTACTTAACGTACGCTGAACGTACATTACCATAATGTTATCACATTAGGTCATCTTTCTCGGTGCCGATGAGTGATCATCACGAAAAAATACTACGTTTATTCTCAGGTGAATTTTTAATAGTGCCTTTAATTTCTCATAACGTTTTGTGGGAATATATTTTTTAAAAGTATTTATTATATGTTTTGATGACATTGATATGTCTCGGAAAATTGGAGCATCTGAAAATCCCATGGGAGCTGGGTGAGGGAGATATTACAATTATTTAATGCACCACTGTTGATCTTAATAATGATAGGATGTGAGTTCCTAAAGCCAACATGGCAGTACATGTACTTGTATATTCAGATATATATCCACCTTGACAGAAGTAGTCCGGATATATCTAGTTATGACACCGGTATAAATATGACCCGACAAGTTACATAACAATCACACAGAAACATATAGATCCCTTCCAAACTACTAATTTATATCTTTTTTAAATTGAAGCAATTATGTAAGAAACAATAACTTACTTTTACTTTCTCTCGACGTTCACAGTTGACACACACCTTTTAAGTGGTAAATCCCATACCCAGGTGTTTTACTCTACCGAGTGCTATTAATAGCTATTATGCACATTGAACTCAATACAGGATGGTATGCTGATATCTTAACTAGACCACTGTCAGTGTATGTGTATATAAGAAATATCTTGTCAAATACTATAGAAGAGACAGGGACTAAAGTAACAACCCGGGCGTAGATCCCTATGTTGTAGGGTGTTGCAGACCCCTGTGGTGTAGGATGTAATGAGGGAGGGGAGGGGACAGTCCACAGGGGCAGGGATGTTTCCTGAACATAGTGTACATGGGGATTGTTGTCTGACATGTCCAGACTTGTTCCAAGTTCCTTGAGATAGCCGGCCTCCTGTTGGTGAACTACACCCTCTAACTCAAAGTGTACACAGCCCAAACTTAAACACACTGTTTGCTGTCACGCTTGTTTTGGTCAAACTGCTTACAAGGGAAGAGAGTGTTCTTCATGAAAGACAAGCATCTCAATTATTGTTACATTTTCTTGATCAATGCCGTTCTTATGCTTAAATACATGTTCCCTTAAAATATTCTTGACAATTTTAAAATGATATTTTCTAACTCCAAATAACATTTGTTTAATATTTATTTTATCATCTGACTATTTAATACATATTTACCTTATGTTGTATGATTGTATGTCATGTTTGAAGAAGATTTAAGCTTTTCAAAATATAATGCTATTTTCACAACTTTTAGTTTAAAAAAATACAAATCAAGAGTCTTAGGCCTGTGATGAAGAGAATAATTAATAATAGTGTATTTTATATGTATGTAGGCCTCTGGCCCATGTACAGTTATAGTTTACATAAATGCGTACATTACATAAAAATAGTGAATTAATGACGCCCTTTATAATGTAAATGCAAGGCCAGAATAGTAGTTGATTCTATATCCAGATTTCATTGATGTAACAACAAACTTGAAATAAAATTCTGCACCTATTTGGCGAGGTATGCTGCTGGACTGTTTGCAATGCATACCTGACAAGTTAATTTGATACCTCGGGGGCACATGCTTGAAATAGTAAACAAGCCTGAGGAATGCCATTACAAAATTAATAAAGGTATATATTCAGTCGCCAGGACTCGAGAACTAATGATAGAATAATCTATTATTGCAGCGCCATGATGTGATGTCGCACAGTTCACATCCAAAGCTGGCGATGTCGGGTAAAATGTAAACTTAACCCTCTCCCTGCTGTACTAGCCAATATTACTGCTCTTTAACCTTCGCCATGCTGGAGAGCCGTGCTTGTGTCTAATCCAGCAGGGAGAGGGTTAAGGCATATCTGGTTGTCTCCAACATGGAGAGGGTTAACCAAGATCTGAGTAGCTTACCCCAGTGTGTCAATAAATACTTTCTCGAAATAGCATATTGAGGTGTGTCTCACTAATTATTGAATGCACCTGGTCTTTTATATCATTTTTGTATTAATCAAGCAGTCGTTAATAGGATGAATGATGGTGATGACATTTTAAATGTGAATAATATTCTGGTATCCGCTGTTACCTGAAAGATATTTCTGAAGTATGGCGTCTGAAGATGTGATGTATAAATACAAAAGTTCAAACGTCATCTCTTGTGTTACTAATAATAGAATAAAAATGTTTTATTTTATTTATTTATTTAACTCTTTCAACGTCGCTATGTATATGCGTGAAAGTGTTGGTAGTAGCATACTGAAAGATCATCAGACTTAAAAAAAATCAATGTTTCCATAATGGGGCCTTGTACTTTACATCAGCTAATATTACACATCCGAAATTTCAGTTAATTACAACATTATTTTAAAATATTACAGCTATCATAACATTAATCAGCAGTTTCTGAAATAGCTAGGAAAACATTATGAGAACGACAATGCTACGAGCGGGTTATAGGGGCCCGATGGTCGACTGAGTGGCACATTTTTGATTAATTCAAGTGCTCCGAAATTCCAGCGGGGTGTATATCGATCACGAGCTGTGACAGAAGTCTGCCCATAAAAGCCATTCATTTGCAGCCCAACCACCTACTGACATAGATTCCACACAATAGAGGAGGTGCAGATATAGAATGGTGGCGGCACATTCTGATTTATGTCCTCGTCGCCGAACACTTTGTCAATTTCTTTTCCAAAGACATGGACACTGTATTACATATTAGACATACAAGGATTGTTGGGAGGTGTGTGCATGTGGGTTGGGGTGGGGGAAATCATGATAGAAATTAACTTTAAAACTTACTATCCCGAATAGTGATACAAATAAAAAATGTTATGAATTTCTACTAGTCTTTAGGATACCTTTAACATTGGGGGAAATGACCTGGGATAGCGAGCTAGTGTTAATTTCGATCCCTGGGATGTGGTTAGAGTAGAGCCAGTAATGGGCATAAGGTGACTGGTTAACTTCAGATCTTTATTTGTGAGTAGATGAGGTGGCACAGTTAGGTAGTGTCGGAACATACAAATCTGAAGTATACCTGCATTATATGTACGAACATTTGGATGAAATTTAAACATTCATACAAGATACTCATGAGAGTTACCATCCTTGATTCTGTACAAGAGTTACCATCCTTTGGTTCTGTACAAGCAACAGCCAGACTATCCATACTTATAGGGTTAGGAGGTGGTAAGTTAGTTGTTGGCATTTGAGACATGGTCCTTTGACACTCCACACTGTGGAAACCTGTATATTCTCACTGAGAATTGTCATATATTCAGTCCACCAGACACATTATGGGTTGTGATTGTATGTTATATTGCACTGCACACTATGTATTGGCATTGTGCACAGCACTATGGGGTTACCCACTATTGGATGGGACTATGTATAAGACCACACTATTCAATGGACTGTACACTATGAGACTATGCCCTATGATATGGAACTGTAAACAAATTACAGTATTGTATAGTGGGACTGCACAGCAGACTTGGGGACTGACTGTACACTATGGTATTGGACTGAACACTATGGGACTGCACAGCATGGTATTGAACTGCACACTATGGGACTGCAAACTATGGTATTGCATACTATGATATTAAACTAATCTGAGATATTGCACACTATATGGAACTGCATATTATTGTATAGAACTGGCCACGGGGACATGAAATTTGTCCCTACACCACTGCACACAGTCAAGACCAAAGTGTACCTAATAGCGGCCGCACACTAGCGATTTCTGTCGCCGATTTGCGTCGGATTTCGATCGCCTAGTGTGCGGTGCCCCAAATATCAAAATGCTAGATATTGTGCGATTGGTCTGCGAGACTAAAAATCGCAGTCGCCGGCCAGTGCACACTTGTGATTTTCCGTCGCTAGTGTGCGGCCAGCATAACCAACATTTATTTTAATGAAAAATACGACCAGCCTATGGACGAATCCTTCCTGCGTTTATTTATCTGGGTTTTTGTTTTCCATACGGTCCCCCAACTTATCACACACTACATTAGGTTCTGCAACTGACCTTCAAGTAGAGATTAAACCATGAAAATCTAATTGCTTAGCTAGGCCCAGTTAAACCCCAGCCGAGGTGTTGGGCAAACCTAAGGAAAGCGGAGCAGATTATGCCATCAGTCCTGTGTTATGTAATACAGCATAACAAGGCAAGTGTTGATTGGACAACGCTAATCCAGCGGCAAAGGCGGGCCCTGGGAAAAACAACCGTCCTCAATTAACCTTTTTCAGTGTTTCCATTGAAGGCCAGACTGGAAGTTTATATAGATAGAAGTTTTACTCTTGAGAGGGAAGTCAATGTCATTGGCAAATTGGTTCCGTCTTTGTTGGTGGGATATTGGCCGTCGTGTGGGAGAATTTGCGTTGAACAATATTTTACATGGTGTTTGTATTGTTTTCAAGTGCACTAAGTTTAAGGGAAGATATGTGATCTTTGTATATGAATATATTGTCATTTTGGGGGGAGTATTTTGTTAGCTAGATTGCTTGATTGAAATATCCTGATGATTGCTTGTTCAATGATTAAGTTATCAGAGGGTTAAATAACTTATTGCCAGCTTAAATTAAACATACACACATCATTAGAGATGCCATGATGAATGCAGAAAACTGGATTAACCCTCTCCCTGCTGGATTAGGCACAAGCATTGCTCTTTAGGGCAGGTCTGATTGCCTCCAGCATGGAGAGGGTTAAAATTAAGCACAGGTTGTCTAAAGCATGGAGAGGGTTAAAAAGAGTCCCTCCAAAAAAAGAAGATATAGTAGAATCAAGAATATATACCTGCAAAATCATTAGAACCCCAATGATATCAAATTTACCAAGTACATAATTTACTTGAATTGGACGAGAATTTCGCACATAAACATTGGTCCTAAGAAAAAGCTGGAATAATGTCTTGTAATTCTGAGGTATTGCCTGAGATTGCGCGGTTTGAAGACGTCAATTCCAGCAGATACCTGGAGATGCTGACAGTGTTTAAAGCCACTAGACTAAGCAAACACAACAGCTGGGCTTTTCTGTAAACATCAACTATTGCAGAAGATTTGCACAAAAGTTGTCAAGAAATTGTGCAAGAGGGATTGCAAATTTGCAGACAATATTAAAGAAGAAATAACCCAAAATTTATTTTGATTATTTTTCAGTATAGGTATCAGAACTTTGAAATTGCAGTTGGCTACATGCTTTGATTTTTACTTTCAGCTCGTATTGGACGAGTCAATTTACATGCAAGTGAAGTCGAAGGCCTTTTAAAATACACACCAACAAGGTCGAAAGGATCGAATAAATTTTTCCGTAACCTACACGACAAAGGTATGTAGACGTTTTAATTTTTTTTCATTATTTACTTGTACACATATCGTCATACCCTATTAAAGTGTTCCCTGCTAAGCACCCAGGTAAGTATAGGGACTCATTCATTCAGAGAACCCAGACTCCATTCAGACTGGGGTTGGGGTGGGGTGGGGGGTGGTGGTGGTAGAGGAAGTAAGAGCAGGGTGTGTGGGGGGTGGGATACTGTGACTTGGTTGCAGCCCTTAGGGAGCTGGTTTCATTTTTTTATTAGGACGACACCTTACACCATCCTTCACATACAAGTTCAATTATGACTTTAAGACGACAGGTCCATTGGAAGGGTCCATTGGGTAGGAGTGACTTTGTCTGGTTGAGAAACACCCGGGGTAACAATGACAACCTCAGTAGGGTGGGTGCTTAGGGGCTGGGTGTGAGATTTCAGTGGGAGCTGAGCGGGTTGGGGGGCTCAAGGGGCTACTAAGTACATTGCGGGGAGCTTTGTCGGAGCCGAGTGAGGAGTTTGTCCTATGATTTCACACCTGGGTGACTAGCAACAATATGGAAACACATTGGCAGCTTTTACCTGTGTTCCTTGTTCAAACTTTCCTCCGTAAGCTCGTTTGTAAAGTGTGATGCGATTAAACACGGAAAATACATGTATATGTCGCAGCAGGGTTTTCTCATTCGCGAAGTAGAATGGCTTTGATTTGATGAAAGGATTCGTGTTCTTTTCTTGGGGATAAGGATTTTTTTTGGACAGAAAGGTATTATATATAAATGTTGGTTAAACTAAAAAAAAAATATCAGTGAAAGAATACTTTTGTATGAATTACAATTAACCCTAGGCTAATTTAAATAATATTAGTAATGATTTTGATAATATGATACACCCCTGAGCAATAGATTAGTGTGTACTAACTCACATTCTCAACTCCCTGGGGAGTATGCCATGTAATTTGTTCTAACATGATGTATTTTGGTATAGATTTCTGAAATCCTCATTTCTAAGCCTAACCAAATCTAAATATAATCAAACTGTTTTATTAATATGCAATTTGCAAGAACATTCTCAGTGGGAGAACGCACCTCTCTACCTCTTCCCCCCCAGACTTCAAACTGTTGCTAATCCCGTAATTGCCAAAAAGTCGTAAAAAATGGGCCAGCTCGAAGCCATCAGATCAACTAGGAATCTTTACGACCCCTCTAAACCCGCCAGGGAGGTCATCCCTGGGATTATCCTCCATAAAAAAAATGTTTTGACTGCCCTGAAATGACCGGGCCGTAGATAAAAGCGTGGACAAGAGGGGGGTATGCATATCTGATGGCTAATGCCTTGTTGAAAGCTGGTGTTGACAAAAATCAGACACATTTTTTTGGGCTAGTAATTGCCTCTTCAGGATAAAGCTATCTACGGTCTGTTCAACTAGGTATTGAGTTGCCGTTAAAATGTGTGTACCGTAGCCCACCAATAGCGTGGAGGTATTTGATGACTTTTCTCAGGTATTATCTGGAAGATTTGAACACAAATGAATGGGTGTAATATGAAGCTGTCTTTTGAACGTATTTTGAACTTTTTCAGAAGTAGGGTAAGAAATGAAGAAGAGATACGGGTTAATGAGACAATTTATTTGTGTAGTGAAAAAAACATTAATTTTAAAGTATGTTTATAATCATGATAATGGTGGTACCACATACTAAGATGTTGCCTTTTATCTCGATACTTATTGAAAGCTGCCAAGATTTCCTAAACAACAGCTTGTGCTGCAGGGTTTACTCGGAACATTTCTATCATCAGTTTACGTTTTCAAAATTCATATTTCTAAACGTTAGCTATTTTATTGTATGGTAATGATTTAGCACTGTGGTTAATTAATTGAAATGTTACGGACAATGATCATGTTGATATTATTCATGCATATTATCATTGCTCAAGATCACAGACCGATCCAATGTGTGAAATGCTGTGGCTTAGTGTTGTTATGCTTGATATTATTGCTGCTCGGTATGTATGTGTGATCACGTGAACACTCAATTATGCATGGTTGTCTGTCTCTTTCGCAAGTCTCTGCCACCAGGGGGCGTTGTTATGGGTTGGCTCATAGCTAATCTGCAGATTGTTATGGATTGAAGTAGCATTGCAATGTTTACATAGATATTTATTATAATGATAAAATCCAGAGCTCAAAATTCATACTAGTCAGAGGTTTTAAGACAGGCCTGGATATTTTACTCAAGTTTATTTTGTGTATTTTGAGTTGATTACATTTTTTGTTTTTGTTTTATCAGGTGAGTTTTTATTTTGTTTTGAATGCATTTTAGATTCATTAATCGGTTGTTAACTGAAACTATATTCAGGAAAGATGTCAGTTTATGATTGGTATAGATGTTGATATTATTGATATCATCATCATCATCATCATCATCATCATCACCACCAACATTGATCATCATAATCAGCACAACCACCACCACCACCACCATCATCATCACCACCACCATTACCACCACCATTCATCATCATCATCATCATCACCAATAACACTCACTGATTGTTTTGAAAGATTAGCATCATCATCATCATCATCATCATCATCACTACCATAACTGATTATTTGGAAAGATTCTTATTGTCATCATTATCACCATCACCATCAATGATTATATTGAAAGAATAATAGTATAATTCTATAAATTGCTATCAAGATGCTTTTTATAAAATACTGGTTCCCCTAATCTAATCCTTTACATTCCTGCAGGAATAAATCACACATACTCAATGACAGTTCTACTTTGATTATTTAAATGTTGACAACACATACCTGTGTTATGCACTTCTTCAAGCCTGGTATGTCTTTCCATGCGTCTTGAAACCACGTATCCACGAAATAGAATATTGTCCCAGTGATCTTTAACTAGTCAGTTATCAAACACTGGAAGTACTGATCTACAATCTTTGAAACTTCCAAATCAATGTTGGTCACAGTGCTTTGCTTGATCAGAATAGGTTCTCCAGCACCAAGGTATCAAAGGTTCGAGCCTGCATCTCTGAATGTGTACTCTCTATGCTTATTATACATTGTAACTGCCACTGTTTGGAATGGAGTAGGTATTGTACTAAGGGGCGTACACGCTCCCTTGATGGCCCAAAATCGGACCAGGGTTGGATCTTTGTCTTTGGTCAATGTCCAGATGGATAGCGAAACCAATCGGGGTTATGGGCAGCCTGGAGTTTGACCACTGGCTATTTTTGTGGCTCCAATTGTTTGTCTTGGGGCCCTGGCGGGATGGTCATAATCAACACCTGATTGGCAAGGCTTTTATATTGAATGGAGGAAAGTTGTGATTTGTTTAAAGACTTTTCACGCATGGGGCAGCTGGTATTCAAGGGGTTGATGGGCAGTTTTAATACAAATTTCAATTTGTGTTCATTACATTGTACAATATGTCGGAGCAAGTTAAGGACGGGTTAGGTGTTTACCGACTTAAAAATTGTAAATTAGATTTATCTGTATCAATTTTTCAATATTTGGTACCTGAAAATACTGGAGTGATTAGAAACAAGTGTCGTTTCTTGTGACTTGTTTGCAGTTGCAGTAGAATTGAGCCTAATAAAATGACATTTGTTGTACCATGACTGATTGGGTTTTTTAAATGAAAATAAGATTGTTTTCTGATATCTTGTACATTTAATAACCTTTCTATGATAATCATGATTAAGATTAATCAAGTACATTATTAGCACTAAATTATTTCATACTTTAAAAGTTGGTCTAGGTTTTATGTTAGTCGCAAATGGGTGAAAGATTAAAATTAAAAAGGTTAAACTCCATATTCACTCATTCACTCACTAAGTTTTATGCATATCTTGTAAATACACAAATGCAAGTAATTGCTTTAAAACATGAAATTCTGATTCTTGAAATAAAATCACTGCAAATGTTGACTAAGAAGAAACGAGGAATTTTGTAGATAGTATGTCCCATTGAGAAAACGTACAACTTCTGAAACCATCTAAAATATAATTGGCAGTGATCAGTGTCGACAGCGATCGTTGTTGTCCTTGTTGGAAGGTCCAGATGGAAATTGACCAATTTTAGCGCTGCCATTGTTGACAACGTCCAAACAATTACAGGGTGCCTCCTTGGGCGGGGGCGGGGGGGGGGGGGGGGGGGGGGGG
>JAUTBV010092941.1:0-17811 GCA_032361325.1 Lepetodrilus fucensis | reverse complement strand
GGGAGCCCAGTTACAACTATTGTAGCACTACAAGAGCGTCGTGCAACGGGTACCTGTATTGCGCTATATACAATCACCTGCTGACAGGCACATCTACTTTGCAAATCTACGTCCCAATCTATAGTATATGTCGACAGATAGGATGCATTCACATACCAACATGGGTATCATTTCTCGAAGGTCTCATATCTACTACGAGACCATAAGGACTCTCGTAACGATCTCTATTAATACATTGGGATCGTGTAATTAGAAGAACACCACGGTCTTATAGTGGATATGAGAGCTTCGAGAAACGATACCCTAGAACATATGGATTAGATGAATCGGTTTTGGTTCCATCTGGGCGTTATGGAGGCAGAAATGGTCAAAAGGGTCATTCGAAGCGTCCGGCCCAGACCGGAAGTGGTATACATGCGAGATTAAATACACGCCACACGCTCTACAAGGACGAGATTCAAGCTATAATTAGCACTGACTTGCCCCGACGGTGCTCCGAGGTGTCTGTGGCACGTGACTTTGGATCAAGAAATGCAATTTCAATATGTAAACTTTTAAAAATTGAGGGACTAAACAGAAGGTATAGTATACTCTTATAACCTAGAAACCGGTACCATATTTTAATTGTGCAAACCGTTAGATATAGATCGGCAGCGGTAGATAACCCGCATAACCTCAACAACAAGCCCTCAGGCTATGCGCAAGAAATTACGATATATTGTCATCGCTTGAAGCGTTCGTATCCATGCTCAAAGCGTTAAAGAGTTGAAGGTATAGTTAAGTTTTAAATAAATTTTCTTGAGATTGGTCTTGAACGTGTTCAGTGTAGGTAGGGCAATGGGAAGTTGGCTCCTTTTTCCTTTTTCGATATTCAAATTATTTCTATTTGTTTTCTGAATAAGTAGCTGGTGTTCTAAGATTTGATAGGTGCAATATAAAGGTCTCAATAGAGACTATCAGCCTATGTAGGTGTCATATAAGCACACTTCCGGTTTAGTCACGTTTTTTAAGAATGTTCGTGATTTCTTGTCTAATTGTAGGATAATTACGCTACATGAGAGAAATTTAGTGTTAATACATTAAATAGTTGTCATTGGTGCCTTATTTAATGCATACTTCCGAAAAAAAACACTAGAAAAAAATTAATATCGAAAAAGGAAAAGGGAAAAAGGAACCAACTTCCCATTGCCTGTAGATAGGACTGGTTCTGACGCAGAGAGGAAGAGGGTTCCACTGGGACGAGATTGCGAAGAATAAGGAACGATGAACATAGTGGATGTGTATCGACTTTTGGCACGTGTACACCTATGGCCTTAGAATTTGCCATGCATATACATTATTAAATAATCGTGGGTCTTTATTATTTTGGTTTGTGTCCAGAATTATGACGAATGGTGATGAGGCACGCATGGTTCGTTAGACTCAGACCTTCACACTCACGAGATTGTCTGATAGCGTACGGCATCTCGCGAGTTACTGCCAGCAAACAAATCACTGGTGAAGGTTTCGTTAACCTTCATTCTGCTGAAGGCAGTCGGATATGCCCAAAATAGAACGGCGATGTTGGTTAATTCAGCAGAGCGAGAGTTAAATGAAATATTAATAAAAGGCAATTAGCAAAGATATACACAACACAAAGCATGATCCATAGGATGCATAGCAACGTTATCTTTGTTAACAACGCTTGGAAGCATTTTATATTGTAGTTATTTTGTATACATTTCTTTAAGAAGAAAAATAGCATTACAGTCGAGAGATAGAGATAAAAGGCGACTTAAAATAGAGAAAAAAACAATATTTTAAATATCGAAAGAATTGCCATCAATGTTTTGGACAAGGTCATCAATGACTGGTATCAGCCGGAAGCGTCAATTCCATTCGTCCAATGGTCTGTCTGTCTGTGTGATCATCTACGTGTATGATCACATGATATTCACGCTCCGACATATTGTGTCGTATCAGCTGAACTAAATGTACACAGGCTAAATCAAATAGGGATAACACTGTCAGATTCTCAGCCGTTATCGTCTGCTCAATCTCCCGATGGAAGCGTTTCCGAGATCTGTTTGCCCTATTACCGATTCTCATCTTAGCTTTTGGATAAATCAGCTTCTCGTATCTGGCAATTCAAGTCGATAAATGGCTATGTTTTTATGTCTAATAAATGCACGACTGCGCATGCGTGAGATTGCTACTCGCGAGATTAAGCAATATTTCAGCACACCATTAGTAGGCATTACCGCGTTATTGGCGATTAGTTTCGCGAATGTAATCTTACAAACACCTAACGGAAATATCAATATTTTCTTTTAAATAATGTTGCGAACATGTAGTCGGTTTTTGTTAGATATATGGGTTATCGTAATTATCCGCTCTGACAGACTAATCTGTTAAAACTCGTATAGCGGATATCCTGTTTCGGAACATTTTACTTATGAAAATATTACATACTCATTTATCTGTTTGCATTAATATACTAAGAGTATGAGATAATACTACAGATTACACGAGTTGATTTCTTTTTTGGTTATTCGATTATAACTTACATGCAAGTAAATTTTAGTATGGCAAAAACAAATTGCGGTGTTAAAATATTAATTTATTAAATGCTCCACAAACGTCATATTATTATAAACAGATCTTTTTTATAAATGTTCAGACAATAGCGCAAAATGAAATGTGGTTTTAAACATATTAATTGCCTAAATGCTTCACAAATGCTTTATAATTACAATATCGTTACAGTATAGTTATTAGTTATTATAATGAGTTTATAATGAGTACACTTGGCCTATGCATACAGGTATCGACGTGCATCTGTAGGCCTACATATACATATACAGTATATAAAACCACGTATTAACGTCGGATTAGCTCCGTGAAGCACTCGCTCTCTAATAAGGAAATTAGTAACAAACTATATCGTGGGATTTTCTTACAGGTATTTTTAGAAACCCCGGCATCAAATATACCCTGAAGCCAAATCCGCAACATCTAACAAAAGGAAGAATTCTCCAGTCTTTAATGTCTACCATAGTCTCGCTAAGAGGAATTTAAGTAGCATCCACTAGCTGGGATAAGTGCGCATTATGTAAGGTGATAATGAGCACTTGTGCCAGGGGCAGTAACTCTGTTATTGTGCTCCGGCGATTAACACGTCGTGTGCGTGCACGCAAGGATATCTTCCGGTTTGAATAGTTCAGCATTCCGCGAAGGTTACTGACTCTATTCAAACCACAAGTGGCGTTTGACGCGAGAATGCCTAAATGGTCAGTCGTAAAGTATAGTCCCCGTAATCGTTTAATAGGAGGCCTATATTTTCTGACGTGTACGTCTGCGTACCTCTATTTCTAGACGTATCTATTATGTGTGTACTTAACGTATTAAAGTGTAGAGCTCTAAGGACTAAATAGCTTCCGGGAACTCTCAAACAAGGCTTTCACACATGATTCTAATTACAGGCGCACTTTGGATTTAAAATATACCTTTCCCGATATTAATCACAATAATAAAAAATATATGTTCTTTGAGTTGTCGTTTGTAATTACCGTTACGTTTGCGTACTTGTACGTTACCTGAAAAACGTATTTTTTTGCGGTGACACGTGATGGTTTCGTATAACTGAAAATAGAGATCCCGAAGGAAGGTTATCATAATCGGGCCCAACTTGTACTTAGCATTACCAGATTTCAAATTCCCGTGGGGAAAACTCTGTCTACAGTATCTAGTATTAATGATTCTTTCCTATATACAATTGGGAGGAAATTAAAAGTGAATTATTTCGAAATGCCCGTGTTTTCTCAAAATGAAATGTGTACCCGGTAAGATATGATTAAAGGAGCTTGATATGCATACTCCCCGGGAATTGAGACGGCCAAGTTATTAACCTTAATCCAGACACGCGTTTTATCAGGCAATATGCTATGCTTTGGGTGTGCTGAGACTTCTTGCAAGGTGTCATATTAACTCTAATTTAAATATTAATATTAATAATAATCCTCTATATATATGCAATTATGGTACAAATATAGCAACACCATTAGTCTATACTAACCACTAGTCAGACTGTACAATATACCGGTATAGCGGTATACGGTACATGTAATCCAATTAGCCAAATTAAATAACGTGTGTGCATACTCGTTAGTGATGCGTTTGGCAGGGGCTTATCACAAAGACGGAAGACATGGAAACCTAAACAGACATGAGATTGCTGATAGTAGTATATATACATACATACGCTATGGGAGAAGCCAGCATAAAGACACACACTACGTCGGATAAATTCACTTCGACACAAGTTACAAATCAAATGCGCCCCGCAATTTCTTTTACTATGGATCACTATAGTATTGTCGTTCCACGAAGGTATGACAGTTGTGGCGTCCTTCTATGTCTACCAAGAAACCGAATTCTATAAAACGATTAGCTAGATATATCTATGAAGGAGTTCAACTTAGAGATATATAATAATATATCCATCCTCGTCATAATGTGTACCTTTGTATATATAGCCAGAGACCGCAAGAACCAATAGCATCTGTCTGTCTTTGTTTCTGGCTGTCTGCCTGCCTGCCTTTCTGTCTGTCTCTGTCTTTATTAACATTCTGCTGGATTAGGCATATACACTGCTGTTAATGGCATATCAAGTGGCCTCTAGAATTGCAATAGTTAAAAACATAGCATGGCACCCCAAGAGGGTAGACTTTTATCAACTTCGCGCATTTTATAAGATGTAAAAGATTGCAAGACAAAAACAGTGATGTTAGCTACCTGTGATGACTAGTTACCTGTGGTAAGGTATATGTGATGCATATAGCTAGCTACCTGTGATGCATTGTTACCTGTGATGTTAGCCACCTGTGATGCACATACCTATAGCTACATGTGATGCCTAGCTACCAGTGATCTTTGCTACCCGTGATGCATATACTTAGCTACATGTGATGCCTATAGCTACCAGTGATCTCCACCAGTGATCTCTGCTACCTGTGATGCATATACCTAGCTACCTGTGATGCCTAGCTACCGGTTATCTTTGCTACCTGTGATGCATATACCTAGCTACCTGTGATGTCTAGCTACTTGTGATGTAAGGTATATGTGATGCACAGCTAGCTACGTGTGATGCCTATCTACTCTGAGCATGCATATACCCCGGAGTTCGTATCTAACGTCCGGAAATGTCTCGCTGAGCATACATGCCTATCTATATGTCAACTGTATAGAGTTAGGGTTTGTTAGTTGTGCCGTGATACATTGAATTTCACACGAACTCAGAGGGGTGCAAACCTGAGATAAAAGCAGCTGCATTACGCATACAGTGTATTTATTTTGGCGGTGTTAACATACCAAATTTATTTTTAATTCTGTACCTTTTTAAACTAATATTATTTTTTTTGGTTTCTATTTTATAGTGCAGTAACATTAATAAACGATCTAATTTAGATTGAATGTGAATAATAGAGATAGCGCTATAATTAGATTGTTAACTTCTCTGAAGTGCTATAAGGTCGCGCACGTATACTAATAAAACCAAGAATCAGCTACAAAAAGTCAATTTCATGCCAAAGGGACTTTGTTTAAATATCAGCACCAATATTGTGCAAGGCAACTAGAAATCGATAAACCAAGACATTAAAGCCAATCGTAGCGAAACAGGTCATTTTGTTTGAGAGCGGCGGTCGTATACATATATTAAACTTCAAGACCGTCACTGAAATAAAGCAACAGCATTAGAAGGTGTGTGGAACGAGAGCACAAGTGGCAGTTTATATCCGTGAACAAAGAGATCCAACACGTTGTCCATATGTTTCTAATACTGTATAAACTATACCAGAGACAGGCGAAGCCAAGGCGGGAGATCGGAAGGTGTATTGGAAAGGTTGGTGGGGCTAATGTCCATTAAACGTTAACCGTCTTCAACGAAATACATCAACAGGGCAGGATCTTCGATAGAGCTTTATCAATGTAGTTTGTATTTTTCAATTTGGTATTCCTTCTAAAAATTTCAGTCTGGGTATGGGTAAACAAAGGTATATTCTGAAAAGGTTGGTGGGGGCTAATGTCCATTAAACGTCAACCGTCTTCAACGAAAGACCTCAACAGGGCAGAATCTTCGATAGAGCTTTATCAACGTAGCTTGTATTTCAATTGGGTATTCCTTCTACACATTTCAGTCTGGGTGTCGTTAAACGAAGCTGTCATATATTCTTGTACTGATCACTTGTACATGATGATTGGGAATCTCCCAGTGGTGTGACATCATGATAGTTGATATGATGGATCTGAGCTTCAAGAAACGATACCCTGGCCCCGATTTATCGAAACACTTTGCTGAGTTTGAAAAAAACTCCCATTGCCTCGGAGTTGCAACGTGAGCATAAGCTTGAAATATAAATATGTCTAAAATAACCACACACACAAAAAAAGAGGAAAATAATCATATCTGTCGGGAAATATAGTTATATCAAGATATGCAATAACCTGTTGATATAATTATAATAATATATTTCATATAATTATGTAAGCCTCAGACCCATGTGCAGTTGCGGAAATTACGTAAAATCTTTTCTAACCATAGTTTACGAATGAGCGGCCTTTGACCGCTTGCAAATATGATTTTGCAGCAAAAGAAGTGAAAATAGGGCTGTGTCTCGATCGTTTCCTGGTGCAACGTAAATCGACCTCCAATGGGAAGGTTGTAGTTCGACACCTAAAAGAATTAATGTCCACTTAGCGGTCAGTGGGCAGCTGTCTACAGGTGGCGTTCGGCCCAGACGTGTCCATTATGAATGCAAGACCGCCTGACCGCCGGTCAAGCTCCGATGCATGCTGGGAGTAACACGGCCGTGTTATTGAAGTCATTGACCATATGATAACCAGGGGTTTTAGAGAGATCTCTACCGTATTGCTTTATTTCGCGTCCATATGTTCGGAATTCCTGCAGATAAAGCAGCAACTAAAAGGGTCAACACTCCATGTGCTATTGAAATCGCTTGCTGGTGCAGAGTTGAAATATTTTAGCCGTGTTGAGGTTTATTGGTCTTTGTAGTCAATAGCGTAGAGGAAACTGTATAAAAGCTAGGATATTCGCTTCAAACGATTTGGGATACAATTGTTCTTTTGATGTCAATTAATAGTTAAACCCGTATTAGTAGTTCGCGCGCTAGTGTAATATAGTATTAACGCCCTTCTGTATTAAAACGAGACACATAAATCAAGCAGCCATTTTGAATTTCCCGATATTCTGAAGAAAACAGTTCTGGGCTATTTTGGGGCGCATAGCAATTATACATCAATATAATCAATTATTCATGTGTAGTTCGATCTGAAGTAATCCTGTTTCACGTGTTTCGACAACGAAGAAGTTCTAACATTTTGTGTGGACTAAACACGTTTTACAAGTTACCATTGGCCAAAACAATTCCTTGGAAACAGTATCTGAGTTATGGAATTGTTGTCATTGTCCAATCGAACGTAATGTCCAATCAGCTCTAGACATCGCTTATTTGTTCTACTATTCTAACTAACACTACCAACACAGAGCTCCTGAGCAACATAACATCTCCTGCTGGAACAAATAGCCACAGCCGACATCTTCCAATCATCCCCACGGTCCTAACCAAAATATTATTGTTTGGATTCATATCTCTAGGACAGATTTGTTATTTCTCTTAGACAAATTAACATTGTATTTGTATTTCTTAGTTGTACTATGGGCAGCGGGAAAGACGATAGGATGCAATATTTGTGTAGGCTATGGGTGAAATTAGCCCGAATGGAGTATCTGTATTTTGGAATGTGCTGACTAAGGAAAAAGCTAACCCGTCATGTGAAGGTGAGTTCAAGCGATCCTAGAAAAAGAAGAGGATTCGGGATGCCATGTGTTAAACTGTGCATAGTATATGATCGAGAAGCGGGCTTGTCATGTGAAGCGAACACAATAATATGATATATTGCAAAGGAGATATATACAGAGTCAGAGATAAGAGAGAGGGAGGAAGGGGGAGGGGAAGAGATGGGGAGGAGGTAGAAAGAGAGAAATATATATGTGTGTGTGTGTGTGAGAGAGAGAGAGAGAGAGAGAGAGCGAGAGAGCGAGAGAGAAGGAGAGAGAGAAAAATAGAGTGCGAGTGTGTAATACTCACTGATTGATAATATCGACAATAATCACACTTAAATACAAAAGCAATGCAGTTGTAGTCTAGCATGAATGATCATTCCACAATATATGGATCGTGTTCTTAACCACATGATACTGGACATATACTTAGTACCCAGTAAATGATAGTGAATCTTCCGTGGAGAAATGTTTTAGTACCATCCTTTAAAACACAGGCCCGTTGTTGCTTTACCTGCTTTCACGACTGATGAGTGACATCGGGAGAAAGATTTAAGTTTTGAAAAATAGGAAATCATTAATAAGATTCATGAATGCTTCCACGATTGTAAAATACATGTATGCAGTAGTGATAACAACGTCAAATTGATCACCACATGCTGTGGCACATTTCTAGTTACTGATGGATCTATTAGTAAAACATAAATAGCAATTTCATTGTATGTAAAATACTTCAGGAGCGGGGTTTTCCTAAGTTGGCATAACTTGTAACGAATCCCTTTCTATTGTGAATAAAATATTATGTTTAAACAAAACTAACAATTTCATTATCGTATTACCGGTATCGAATTCTTTCATTGAATTTAAGTTCACTAAGTCAATTTTTAAAAAGCCTGAAATTACAAAATGATTCCCTTTAATTTCCAGATAAAATGGCATGAGTTTGATGAAAGAAAATTAATATTTTGTATATGTATTCACACAAAATTGCATGCATTTATATTATTATTCATACACTATACAAATGTACATATTATCTTCATTGATTATACAGATTAACTGTAACATATATATGGACCATCTCTGGTGGTGATAGAGACGAATCTGAAGTCTAACAACAGACATGTATATGTACGTCTCCGTACCCATGTCCTCATTACGTACACCCTTCACAATAACGACGTGTTCAGCGACGTGAGGGTTGACAGCCAGTTGATAATTCCCACTTAACGCGTTATTTGACGTCTTCCTTCAACGTATGAAGCGATAATTGAGAGCTAAGAACGTAACCTTGTCGACGCCAATACTTCACCGATGTTTGTGTATATACCTGCGCATTGCGGGGATATGTTAGAAGTCTCATTGTACTACAGTATAGGACATAGACACATTGCATCGATGCCTGTTAAAGGCACACTATCACAGATGGTTGACCTACATTTAGTGGTCTAGCACAGTTTTATCTGAAAATAAATACATTTGTTTTGACTGCACAAATACTTTATACAACCAGTTACTTATTCCACATGTCTCATTAGTTATCAATAGTTTAATATTTATATTACTATTTATTAATTATCTCGACGTTCCAATATTTGTGCCAGTGGTCGTGAAAGGTTATTACTTTGACCGTTTTTTATTATGCTTAGAGTTATCTCCCTTAGTCAGGAAATGTGAAATTTGACGGCATTGTATTCGGGTATATGACATAATACGGGAAGTGTAAACTGCAATGGAATTTTACCTATCCTACACCCGTAAAAAATATATTTGGAGGTACAAAAGCGATTATATATGTATGCTAAGAGCATGTACATTGCATTTTTAACTCCAATTCGGTCCAAAACGACAACTTAATCTGTTATGCCTTTAATATAGACTGCTGTGATATGATTTGCAGGTTGAATATTACTCTACCGCATGGTGAATTCAAATTAGAACATACTTTATCTTTATTGGACACCTGGTGGTCATGGCACCTTTAAGGTGAACGATTACAAGATTATGAAAATATATTAAGACCTTGATAAAATCTCGGAGATTAGGAAATTGTGTTTACTCGTAGACTTGGCGTAAAACCTGCTTCTTGAATGAACGATGTCTGTATTTGTAGAATCTGCACGATTAAAATTAAATACAAATATTATCATGATTTGTACACATTAACTAATTACTGACGGAAGTTTGGATAATAAGATTATTGTACTATTTCTTTTTCAAAATCGAGATGTCTTTCTTCGGGTATAATACACCGCATGTATGCATTATCTGAGTGCGTTTGCATGGGAAATTAGCATTGATATTTGTGAGAGAAAAAGACACAGTGACGACCATTCAGAAAGTATTTGGTTTGTTTTTTACACAAATGATTAATAAATATTTAGCTTGCAAATACAAAGTGTGTCCGTTGTCTTTCGTTAAACACTATCGTCATCGCAATGCCATAGTTTATATAACGACTGATACTGATACGATGCTTGTATATATAGACAGGTCTGCTGTGTCGCTCATTACATCACTCAGAGACATGCATGTAAAACACACACTTATACACTAAAATATACACACATGCTGTTCGTCTTACGATAAACTAAGTACTCGTCTTCACAGAAACAATAACAATTTACCCCTAAAACATTTTCAAGAATAACATAACATAGTTTTCATCCCGAGTCTTATTTCCTAACAACATATTCATAAGTAGAATTAAGACGCGAGTCTTTTGCAAGATAACATTGATGTTTGTATGGAACTCTCTTCAAATATCTTATTTATTACGTTTCCCCGTCAATTGCTCTTAATTTAATATTAATTATTTCTTGAATACGAATCAAGCCAGCTCGTAGAGCCTGACTGCTTACATCAATAAGCAATCGAAGCATTCCCCCGAACTGACAGAAACAGTATATCACTTGCGTGAAAAGTCAGGTAAAACAGATAGGACATGGTTCGGCGGCCTAGCTTCTCTGCTGCTTCACAGTCGGGGGAAGGAGGTTTACGAGATAAACACAGTGATCGAGGTTTAGATAGGAGAAGGTACGCCGTGTTCAACTAGTGATGAGTGAAGGACCGATAGTACCAAATACACGCGGCGGGTGGGGGCGGGGTAAAGGCCAGCGGGAGTGTGTGTGTGTGTGTGTGTGTGTGTGTGAGAGAGAGAGAGAGAGAGAGTGACAGACAGATAGACATAAAGCGAGAGAGATGGAGAGAGAGTATAAGAAAACGAGTCTTTAGATGGTGGAGATTAGACAGCGTACTACATGACATGGGTCGGAAGGGTCATTGGATATTTGTGTATGGGGTGGGGGCGGGGATGGAGGCGGTCAAGAAATAAACGGATACCATTACATACTTCGTCCTGCAGAGAGAATGCGACAGGTGAGGGTAACAATTTGACCGAAAACGGACATTTGTGTGTGCAATGGAAGATATTTCCCAACATCCAAGGCCTTGAGTATATGTGAGATGCAGGTGTTATGCCCAGTGGAATATAACACCGACAGAGGCAGAGAAAGAGATCGAGACAGACATTCAGAGGCAGAAAGACAAATAAATTCAAGATATAGAAACATTCAGATTTTAGATAAAAAACAGACAAGCATGCATCGATTTTGGGTTAACTGAAAATGACAATGAAAAGAAAACCACTGATGAAGACTAACATAGCACCACAAGGCACAACTACCCCTCCTGTATGTCAAGCTCCACACCACCACCACCACTCCATATCTAGACGCTAGACGTACCTCTCCATTCCCTCGATACCTCGAATACGCGTTACTTCCGCTCATCACGTCAAGCATGCGCTAAGGAAAGAGCCAGGGGGTTAATTTTGAAAGCGTGGAGATAATAGCGACGTAGATGTGGAGAACGTGAAAGAATGTCAGAGATGCTGCAAACTGCGGGTTGAGTTGAGTCGTTGTGAATGGAGCACGCCATAAGCGTTCCACAGGCATGTATTGAGGTGATGACACAATACAAAAACTGATGAGCGATCGTTTGCTTAATATGCAAGAGAGCAAAGGAAATGATAATGCAGTTCCAGATATACACGACGTCGCGAATTGCTTATGTTTTTAATTTAAGGGGGAAATTATATTAGAAATTATGTTCTTAAACAATAGTACCCCGTTGCACGACGCTCTTGTAACAACTATTGTAACGTCAACGCTTTCTATTGTGGCGGGTGCCCAGTTACAACTATTGTAGCACTACAAGAGCGTCGTGCAACGGGCACCTGATTACGCGCTGATGTATTTCCCCTTGGTATTTAAGCAGTTGATAGGTGTGGTACCATCATCTGATAACCACACCTATCTTGCTAGACGATCCATATAACTGCTACTATTACGTATAACATTACAGGCCTACTTTCTTTCTTGGTTGAGTATAATAATTAACAAGATTTTTAATACATGTACATCTGTGAAAGATAAATAACTTTCATGGCTGGCATAGTATCGAATGTGTCCCATACGTTGTCAAATGATATGTAGAAATTTAGTTGACAGCTAATATGTTTGTTTAAAGTCATATGGATGGTAAATTTGTCTATTCTCTCTAGCTATCTCTCTATCTCTCTCTCTGTCACTCTCTCTCTCTCTCTGTCACTCTCTCTCTCCCTCTCTATCTCTCTGTCACTCTCTCTCTCTATCTCTCTCTCTCTCTATCACTCTCTCTCTCCATACCCTACAATGTATTTAATCCTACTGGTCTTTCCCAATGTATGTAGTTCGTCATATCGACCTTTCATTCCTTTTGTGATATGTCCACATAGCAATGTCTAAGAATGCTGTCGTTTATTATTAAATGATGATTCTAGTACGTATTCTTTAGATGACTCAGTTTGTCAAAGGAAACATATGGTTATGGTTGTGTTACTTGCTTTGTATGCATATACACCTTGGCAGGCAAAAAGAAAGAATAAAATAAAATCAGCATTTAATGTAAAATATAATGATAAGAATCAGGGGACCTACACTTGAAACGTGTTTACGAACTTCTAAATCTAAGCCTAAGAACAGTTAGTAGCCATACTATATATAACTTAAGAACTGTTGTTTGGCTAATAAGTTCGTAAGAACGTTTCGAGAATATATCCCCATGTTATTTCTCTCCTCTTCTCTCTCTCGCGCACCCTTTCTTTTTCTTTTTTCTCGCTCTCTCTCTCTTTCTCTCTCTCTCTCTCTATTTCTCTCTCTCTCTCTCTCTCTCTCTCTCTCTTTTTTTTCCCTCTCACCATCTCACTCGGTCATCATGATGCATACCCATAACGCCAGTCTGTCACATACAATATCTTCACCCGAATACCAGCAGTCAAGTTTAATATATCTGACACGAGCACGTTTCTGAGCATGTCTATAGATTTGTGAGGAATAAGGTAAACCAGTTCAGTAGGACGTTTCATGTGTGTGTGTGTGTGTGTGTGAGAGAGAGAGAGAGAGAGAGAGGGGTGGTGTGGGGGTGTGGGGTGGTGTGGTGGTGGTATTGGTCGCGGTGCACATCGACCATCATTTGCGGACATTTATGTTGTCTGCATTCAGTTTGGCAACGACAACGCTGGTGATACATATACCGTGATATTATAAACGTACGTGAACAGTTGTGACACTGTAATATACTAAATAGTTCTTTCTCTCTGTCTTTGTTTCTATGTGTCTTCTCTGTGTGTGTGTAAGTGTGTATGTGTGTGTGTGTGTGTATGTGTTTGTTTGTGTGTGTGTGTCTCTCTCTCCCTCTCTCTCGGTCTGTGTCGCTGTCTCTCTCTCTCTCTCTCTCTATCTCTCCCTCTCTATCTCTCGCCCTCTCTATCTCTATCTCTATGTCTCTCTCTGTGTCACTCTCTCTCTCTGTCTCTCTCTCTCTCTCTATCTCTTTCTAGCTCTCTCTCTATCATATGTTGGTGTTTTCTCTTACCTGACTTCCCCACTCCCGTCTTCCCAATGACGACAATCTTACTGTCAGATTGCTTCGTTTTCCCACTGGAGTTCATCCTGACGCTAGTGACCTCATCGTTACATCCAACTGTATCCAAACTATCCAAGAACTTTCCTCTACTTTTGTTTTAACCCTCAGTATCTCCAATGCCTACGGGCAATCACATGTTCAGGACTTTTAATCAGTTTGGACTTGAATTAAATTTGTCTAAACTACAGGTGATGGTCCAACAAGCGAACGAGCTGTTCAAATACACTTTTCAAGTCAGATGCACTATCTTCTGTTTGCCGTCTGTAGACTGTCGTTTGCACAGGCAGACGACAAGTTGTGTTGACATGAAAAGGGGTTTTCCTTACTTTCCACAAAGTTGTCTCCACCGTTGACGCCAAATGCAGTTTTGATAATGTTAAATAACACTATAGGTTCGGAACAGTAATATCTCAAATGACACTCATAATCCCCAGGTCGGGCTCGAACAAAGACCTCCTCTGTGCTAAACTGTACAGTAGATATCCACAACACAGACAGACCAGCGCGACTGTACGCCGACACTACTCCTCAAATAAACGCGAAACCTTTCCAAACTTGATAACACCACCGTCGTCCAATCGACACATAAATTTCCGGTCCGTGGACTAATCAAATTTCAACTCTGGTGTTCCTAAAGCACCTGGTGCATGTACGTATGTCTTCACGTCTGCACGGGTCATGTGCGAATACCCACTAATCCAAGCCCAACAAACGAGCAGAAACTAGGATTGAAAAGAAAAACGGGAGTCAGCGGAGCACTGACTGAGCACCTAGCGCCTATTGAAATCTTCGCACACAGTGATCACGGTGTCGTCTGCTTCGATTGCGGGTCGGGTTTCTCTCCCCTTGCTTAGCTCCAGAGGCACGCGAGCTAACGCAGAAGCAACGGCGAGTCTGCCCTGTGTGTCGTTGTATAAATACGCGGTCTCCTCGTCTGGTATTCTCGTCTCCCTCACTCCAAGCCAACGTGCATAACTAGATATCAGCTGTTGGTTTTTCAACGCGTCCAAACCCTCATAAAAGCAGACGTCAAAAACTGCGGGCTCCACACAACTCTAAGCGAAAAAGAATTGGAAAAGAAACATGCCGTTCCTTAACATGTTTACACTTATCCAGTTTTTCTTTCCACAAAGAGTGAACTTTTATAGTCAAATTGCTAACATGTGTTTAGAAAGGCGCGTATGAAAACGACAACATACTGAGGACCCTGTCGACTAGACTGAGGGCCTCAACAGTGGACGCTGAGTGTAACCCAGTAACACGGAGACGAGTCTCTCAACCCTCTGGGCTAACTCGATATCCAATCAATGAAGACCCACATGCAATTCCTTTGTTTTATCCTTTGCCTCTCGCGCGGAGATTCCAGCAATGTTAACCAGCTGTTCACACAACGGCTCCTGGAGTAGTTCTAGTCGGACATCTCTGCTTGGTATTGGAGTATACCCCCAGTTAAAGACACGATACACCCATTCCTCCCACTCTATGCTTATAATACGTTATACTCCTCGTAGGTATGTCCGGTATCTTTTTTTCCTGGATCACGGAAACACGCAGACAGAATGCTTCGGAAGGCCGTACTGCTTATCTAATCGTTGTTTTCCCTACGTACAGATATTTGAGCCCACCCCGGGGGACCCACCATTCAGATGCAACTGCACCTATTTTACATGTATACCTGTAAGCAAGTTTTCTTTCGGAATGTATTTGATATATTCTTTATAATGCCTCGTACCTGGTGGCATCCTACGATTCATCATTTTTACACGACCCTGCGGTGTTAGAAAACATCAAATGCATATATATCCATTTGATGTAGTTGTCTCTGGTAGAATCCATAATTTGTACGCGAGAAAACTTATATCCCTCTGAATTTAAAGGGATAATATCACAGATAGTTATGGTTGTTTTGGACTAGTTCTTAGCTATAACTGCAAAGTACATTCACATGACATACATAAAATCATGTGTGTACTTCCAAAAAGCTTTCCACCGCTGTGTGTTTGACAAATATTCACTGCAACCCCTCTGCGACTCTTTTAGAGTCGGGTTAAAATCAAATACGGCCAACAGCCTCTATATATGATGCAAAGTGACATCTATAATGTTTGCGCCTTCTTAGAAAAGTGATGCATCAAAGACAAGATAAATAGCGGAACTTTCCCCTATTTAATATAAAATATGATTTGTATAATATTAAATATTAGTCGAATTGTCATCATAGAATGTATGAACATGAACTTTAGCTTCAACTTCATCCATGTCTTTAATTACCCGGAGTCCACCTCCTACCCCTGGTCGACTTATGACCTCTCACCCCCGCCCTTTCACCTCTGACAAACAACACGAAGCATTTAATTCGGACAAATCCCGGTACCCTCGCAATCATGTCAATCATGTCGATCATTTCGATTCTGGACCGATTCCCCATATATAAATCGAAATCGGTAGCTTATATCCGGGAACCTGGCGACGAACGGCTGTACTTGGTTTGTGCCCATCAAGATAACTCTTCGACCCTAGTATATAGCTGATTTATACGTGTCTTTGTGTGGTTTTTCTCCCATCATTTCTGACTTGTATACAGTATCTACAGTACGTATAGATCTACCCTGGCGGCGGTGCACAAAGCCAACGCTAAATCACAAACGAGACCTCAAAATTGGACTCTGAACTCACGGCAGCCAACATGCCATAATCGTCATGATTCAATGAAATGCATGTTGGAACTGTATAACGATTGCGGGAATGACCGCTATATCATGTATACACGAGACCAGAAATAAACGTATCGGAACCACGTCTATTCTTTAAGGAACTACAAAGCGAGCTATTGGAGTACGACCGACTAGGTTCCGGATAGTTTGAAGAGCGACCCGCATCGCATATAGTTAGGAACTGGGTTAACAAGGTCCATGTTTTCCATGTTCTCTTGCCTATATTCTCCGACCGCAAACATTCACAGGTCCTTCTGAAGAACTGTGAAAGCGTTTGAACCTCTCAGCGCCTATTGACGCCCATTAGAGTGGTCAGTGGAACGCCTGAATGGTCACTCCACGCAGCGAGATAGCCAGTTGTTGCGGGGGAAATGTGGCACTAATGCACAATAAACAACAAAACTACATAATAAAAATAATATGCTCGAAGAAGTTTGTAAATGTGGAAAATCGGTGGTCATTTGTGGTAGTTCTATTAGGTTAACACAGTTGTCGGAATACCACATGTATGCGTGTCGTGATCCTATACACAACACACTCGTACACGACCAATGGTATTAGCAATCAGAGGATCTACTTTAAGCTTATATTATGGGAATGTTGAAGCATGGAATTGGTTTCAATTAATGCATGATGCGTCTCTCTTGATAACAGTAACTGACTGCTCGGTTTAAAACGTCTTCAGCACAGTGGTAACATAATATCACTAAACCCATTAGATGAATCTATTCCGCTAGTGTAGTATTTTGCAACGAGATAAATAAATCACACAATGATAATTTAGCATTTTAATATTGTCCAAAATAATTGTATGCTGGCTAAATAAATAATCTGGGGGCCTATTCTAGAACAGTTCCATACTATAGCAACGTACTAGTGTAGTACATACCTACATTATATATATAAGAAGAAGTAGAACGTAGTTATATCAGTGCTGAAAGCAATACAGACATGATACGTGTGTTACACAAGTCTAGAAGTCATTAGGTTAACCTTCAAGGTTTAGGTATCGCGGACATCTATACAATGTTTGCACTACTAATCCTGTTAAGATACTTCGTCATTTCAGAAATTCGGAATTTATGTCGAACCATAGTGAACCAACACTATTTCACACACGTATGCATGTGCATACACACACACACACACACACACACACACACATACACACACACACGCACATACACACACACACTCACACACACGCACACACTCACACACACACACACACACACACACATATATATATACACACACACGCGCGCATACACACACACAACATACACA